>JAQIXX010000019.1:0-144702 GCA_034700605.1 Willowsia nigromaculata
CAGGGCTCTCTGCCTCCTCAGAAGAGTCGCCAGTAGTGTTGTTTCTTCTCGCTGAAGATGATGAGGAGGATGATAGCGTAATGGTGGGACTACTTGCACTACTACAACCACTACTGCTGCTCCTGTTACCTTCAACATTTCCACTCATCTCTCCTTCCTCAGTCATTTCACAACTTTCACTACTTCTGCGAATCATAACGGCTGGCGATGATGATCCTGCCGCAGTGCTTTTCGTAGGGGAAGTATTTGCCATGCCGGCTACTGCGGTAGAAGCCGAAGATTCTAGTACAGGTTCCTTCATGGTGGCGATGATCACCTTATTTTTTATAACGATACGATCTCTATAGCTTTAATAATGATAGCAACTTCACACATAACTACTGCCTCTACTATGCTGCTGCAGTAATGATTTCAACGTTATCATCTTCATTGGCCCTGTAACAAGCTGCATTCCATCTCTAATTTTCGCAACGAACAAAAACGATCGTAAAATCGGTCTCTAGTTTTCTACCTCTTTCCCTCCGTGTGTGGTCCAAATTCCAGTGAAATTGCGTTTTATTGCTGTGCGATCAGTATAGAATGCTATCCTGTAATCATCATCAATGATGCGAATACACCGCCACTAGTAAATGTACGTTATTTACTTTATTTTCGTGTTCAATGATGATTACCGTAAATCGGACCACTTTTTCAGGATTTCTAAGGTAAAAAATCACCTGCCGGATTCAGATCAACAGAAGAGGAAATCGATACAAAAAACATGCCAAGCTAAAAAAATGTATTTTCCTTTACAAGTAATTTAATGCAACATGCCACACAGCGAAAGAAACTCTGTTCTGCAAACTTTTATCCGAGTTTTTTTGTGCCAAAGCACTACACATTCTACCTATTTATTATAGACATGTAGGCGGTTTCCTCACAGCAAAACCACCACCGGCAAAAATCCACTTTTATTGCACTCTAGTGGAAAACTTTAAATAGCTTTTTGTTTTCTTTTATTTCACTAATAAATTCACCACACTAGCTCATAATTCATAATACACTACAGTTCTGGGTGTGAGCATATACTCAACGTTTTTTCTGTGTCATGTCCATCCGTTCCTTTTTGCCTTTTTGCCTGAGGAAAATCTCTCTCTTTTAAAACCAAGTAGACATGAGTTGACTTGCTGCTTCTGTATTTTTTATATTGTGTGCTTCAACTCAAGTTATTAAATTGTGTCACACTAGCTTTCTCATGCAACAGCAATAACAATAAAACAAAAGAAAAAAAAAAACAAGTAGTTTTTGTTTCCTCTTTGTTATTGCATTGCATGCAAAAATATTGTACCTAGATACCCGCTGTTACATTCACATACACTTTACATAGAGAAGAGGATGTACATATTATATGCACTTTTTGAGTCCAACCACGACCAACACTACGCTGTTCTTCTTTGTTTATTTTCTGAATTACTTTTGAACAGGAACAGGGAGGAGGAACTAAAGTGGCAGAGAGGGGCAACATTAGCAGCAATAACGTCTTAACGAGAAAATTGCACAATTACTACTTCATTTATTTCCCTTCGTTTCCTCTTAAACGTTTTCACCAAATGAAACTAAAATGGGCAACACTGATGCTGTAGAACTTTGGCAAAAAAGGAAAATGTACGTAACGCAGACTGCAGAGCTTTTGTGTGAGGTCCGGTATTGTGGGAAAAATACTCGGGATCGAGAAGTGCATAGAATCTTCACAAAGTTCTTCACACCACTGTAACAAACGTCTATAACGATGATAATATTTTAGCATTATGTGGCGCTTCTAGCGTTATCTCTTTTTATTCCTTTAATACTGTAAAGAATGAAGGAAAGGATCTTCTTTAGATAGCTTTTTGCACTAATTTGTAATATATTTTTTATCGCCTTTTTTGTTGCTTCTTTCTTTAAAAGTTTTTGCTCTCTTATGCATCGCTTACGCACTGCACTCGCTGGGAATTTTCTGTTGTTGATATCAAAAGAGTAGCTAGTCAAATTATCGTAATCATCACAATAAGAAAAGCTATTAGAGATGGAAAGAAAAGAGGATGTCGAGATGCGATATAGTTCTCACAATGTTTTTGAGCGTGTGTATATGCTACGCACAAAATCCCTAACAATCGAATAATAAAAAACTGCTTGGCAGAGATAAAAACTATTATATTCCTATCTGGAGACTGGTCGTCCCCGAAAGAATGAGATTTTCATTTTCGCATTCAAGTCGAACTCTTTATGACAATTCTATTGTAATTCAAGCACTCAACTGATTCTTTTCTCATTCTCGCATGTTTTATGTATGCTCGTGATACGCGGATCCTGGTTTCTTTCAACGTTTTTTGTCGCTGTCTCTGCTAAACTGTACTGAAGCTTCAATTTTCACATACTGAACTATTTCCAATTGTCAGGGCGAGGAGCGGAAACTCTAAAATAATAATAATATATTGTGCATCTGTTCTATAGCTCCTTTTCCACGAACATTACTGCACAGTATGTACACGCACACGCACGCAAAAAAATCTCTATCCCACATCATAAGAAATACTGCCCATTTCAATATAATTTAAACTGGTGCAAGTTCACACACTTTTACAGAGAGACACGCAGGCTATGAAAAAAGCTTTGAATATTAAACTCAGATGAAGCTGACAAAGGGAGAACAATAATAGGAGGATTTATTAGTAAAGCACTTGATTCACTGACAGATTTACAATTCTCTTCAATTCAAGCAAGTCAAGTGACAGATTTGTGCTTGCGTTTTTATCGCCTATTTTTCTCCTGACACTCGAGAAATATATCTTTTTACAAGAGAGCCACGCTTATATATGCACAAGAGTATTTTTGAATTGAAGATGTGACTTCTATGAGTTCTATGTAAAAATATTAAATGCTGATGATCATCTTCATCAGTGTGAAGCGCAACTTCTCTGTTCACTGATGTTGCATCTTCGACAAAAGCGCTTCTTCTCTTTTTTCCTCTTCGCTCTCCCTCATTTCAACTCTCTCTGCACAGCTCCTTCCTAGCTCAATTGAAAAGAGTCAACTGATTTTGAAATAGCGGAAGTGCATCATTATTACCACACTACAGAGCTATACTTTTCGCAGCAGCACTAGCAACGCTGCAGAAGATGATGCTACTCCACACACTTTTTTCTCTCTTTTTCTGTATGTTATCTTCTCGGGTATCTTTTGCACACAGTATCATGTTATCACATCTCTCATCATTATCATGTATTCAGCTGTGGTGTGGTTGATGTTGGTGCTGGTGGCATACTATGGTATTTATTTTAAGGAGGTGGTATACGGTACACGGGGTATTATTTATACCGCATCACTAACAGAATATTAGAATATTTTCTTCTCTCTATTATGAGCGCATAGATGGTAATCTCAACCTCTGTGTGTGCTGTTTTCAAAATTATTATGGCAGTTATTATTATTGTTGTCTTCCTCCTTTAATAACAATAATACGCAAGAGCGAACTTATGCAAAGTGCTATAGAAAGAGAGGGAAAAATCTGAGCATTCTCTATTATTTTTCTCCTTCGCAGAGAGCAGAGGAGATCCCATTATAAGTACTTGACTCAAAACTTATTCCTAAAGTTTCTTTTCCTTCTTCTAGCCTGCTAGTTGAACGACAATAAATACGCGTTTATCCGCTGTGCATGTGTAAAAAATGCTCGGGATATTGGCATTGCATTTTTACTGTCACGATGACTCTCTTCACGATTCATTCTCTTGTTCCGCACTAACTACCATCGCACTGTACACCACACCACAGGAATATAATATGCAATAATTGTACAGAGTTTTTTACAGAGAAACAGGCACAGGGAGAGAGGCAGCCACAAAAATGATATTCGGTTCATTGAGCGTCGTCAAGCCAGAGTCTCTTCAACTCTTTGTCAGAGAGAGTCAAGTCAAGTGAAATAGTTAAGAAGAGAGAGAGAGAGAGACTCCTTTTATTGAACCCTATTAAATGTAAATGAACAAAAGGATACCATTTTTTCTTTTTCCTATTCGCAGTGAGCCCGCATGCAATGCAATATTATGCATGCATCCATGATCATGAATTCATGGCTCACTTCGCACAATGAACAGCAATAAAATAGCTCTCAGAGGAGTACACAGTACAAAAAGTACAAATCAGTTTTATCCTCTGATGAGAAGAGAGAGAATTTCGTATAGTCGTGATCAAGATGAACTGTATAGCATACACTCATAATGAGAAAAGTCCCCGAGGAAAAAAATATTTAAAGCACAAAAAATACGACGATGAAGCCTTATGAATTGCATTCTTCTCTCTAATAATGCTCACATCACAGTATATATTACGAGATAATAAGTACGTCATAATGATAACTACAACCCTGGCCCTGACTGTGTGTGATGAGCTGTTTCGTAGATTCAGACTTTTAGGCGCATTCTTTCTCTTTATAGTAGGAGAAGAATGTAGAAAACAAGAAACGTTATTAATATGAATAATACATATTTTATTTGTGCTCAGAGTCTTCTTATCCTCAGCTTTCAGGCTCGCACATTCATCACAATTCAGTTTAGCAGAAGCAGCAGGATAATAACGTATTATTCCTATTCGTCATCAACATTCTCATCTCATCAAATAAATCATGCCCAAGGGAGGAATGCATAAATAAAATATATAATAATAAATTTCTTTTGGTGTGTTTTTATCATTAAAACAAATTAAGCCAGTTTTCTCACTGCTTGATAATTTTCTATGTGTACTTTGTACATTGAACACTGCTCATAAACTCTCTACATCTTTCTCAGAAAACAACAAGCATTTTCTTATATTTTGTTCAGAGGAATTCATAAATGTGTGTGAGCCACAGCTGGTTTTATGATGATTACTATGAACAAGCGATAATAAAAAAAACTCCTCTGCTTCTGATGTTGATCATCTCCGTATAAAGAGCATAGCATCATTTAGTAAACTCTAATGATGATGGCTTGTCATTGTGACACACTACCACACCGACTCTGTCGACTGACTCTACATACCAAACCTAATGCCAGTGTTCCTGCTTTTCTTGATAATATAATGGCTGTATAATCATAAAAACGCTTCTGTATCATAAAAATGAAACATTGTAGCCAATCTCTTATGGAAAGTCACAACATCGAAAAAAGAGAGCTCACAGGTTGAACGGTATGATATAAGCAACAAACCAAGTAGTTTGGTGTAATCGTCTTCTTCACGAAAAAATGACTCAACACATCACTCAAGCCCTAGTAGTATACTCAAGCGAAAGAGGGAAAAGCAACGGGATCTCGGTTTTTTGCGTGTTGTGTATCGTCAGAACATTTTGTTACCAGCCAAAATTACCTAACAGACAAGCAGCATAACAAAAACAACAATGCAGTATGTTATATACGACGAGGACGACCGGATAGCAAACAAAACCGAGAGAAAAATGATGATAGTCTGTGTACGCAACAGCAGTACAGTACAGAGAAGATGAACTACCTATAACGAACACGTTTTCTTTTCTGCATGACTTGACATTATTGTGTTGTGTGGCATGAGCTTTTTTGCGTTTCAAGTGATCAAAGAAAGGCCAGAAGCAATTTTCCTTCTTTTTAAGGATTCCTATTCAAGATGTGCGTCTTTCGCTCTTCCTTTAGTAGCAGCAGTCCAGTATACATTTTGCAATAAAGTGTCTAGCCAAAAATATCGACTGGTTTGTATAACAGCCTCTATATATACCGATGCCTATTTGAGATGGATAGATATATAAAAAATCAAACTGACTGATTCTTTATGGTCAGTGTAGTCAGCATCATCATCAGAGATGAGATGACTTGCCGAGACGACTTGACTTGAATGAATAGCTTGATATTTTTGGCTTAGCTGTGACTTTTCCGAGTAGGGGCAGCCATAATATTAATATTATAGGCATCTTCTTGCAAAAAAATAGTTCTTCTTTTGGTGTCCGGCTAAATTCAACTTTTTTTATTGCTGCTAAAATGGTTCGGTCTATTGAGGCATACTATGAGACGAGCTGTTGTAAAAGTCATAATGAAGAAGAAATGTAAAGCCAAGATGACATGACATAGCCAGATATCAACCAACAAGTCACATAATCATGATGATGATCATCATCTAGAAAGATACGAGAAGCGAGCCAAAACTACTAATAAAAACCAACAGCAGCGTATAGTCACTTTGATTATTTCACTGGTGACCAGATAAAAATTGTTTTACTGCCTTGATAGAGGGTTTCCTCTGTGGTTACATACAACAAACAGTTTGAACACACACATATAGCATGCAAGAAAGTGAGTTGATTTGATCAGTCGAAAAGGAGACAGAAATAACTTGTCGTGGTACTATTGAGACGTAAGACAACCGTCAACCGTATTACGAAGATAATAGGATCACGGATGTCAATACACTTGAATGACAAAGCAATTATGACTTCTTTCTTCTTTTTGAGATATACAATATTTTGTACAATTTTTCTTGATACGTGCATTAAACTTGTTGATAGAATAGATAGAAATACACAAACAAGTAATAATATCCAATGATTCTATTATTATTGGTGTTTTATGAGTATATTGTTCATCATCGTCATCCTCATTTTCCTCAAGAAGATGATGATGCTGAAATGTCTTCAGTCTCTAGAAGAAAACCGCAAATTGTCTGCGTACACACATCACACACAAGTCTCTCGCAAGAACAAAGTTGAAACGGAATTCAGAATAAAACCCAAGTCACGTCCCGTTCTTCTCTCCGATTTTGTCTTCTTCAATGATTCCCTCCTTTTCTCGAGTCTTTGCAATCATGTATCATCAACGAGATAGTAAAAGACTCACAGATAAATATCCATCTTTCCTCATCCGTGTTATGTTTACACAAGGAAGACAGGAGAAGAAACATCGATCACTCACTCCACTCCTCTTACTCACATTGTCTTGAAGAAAATTGCAATGTAAGCAAACATACAGAGTGAGGGAATAACACGCATACACATAAACAGAAAGACGATTGATAGGATGATAATGATGATGATGATGAGACGAGACGAATTACGATTGTTATACCGAGTTTATTTTATTGTCATTTGTCGAGACGAAAGAAAAATTGCTTTATTTCGTGACAAGGAAAACTGAGAAACTTCATGTGTCACATTGACGAATTTGATGCTTCTTGGATTCGGTAATAAAAATAATGATAATTTTGATAGATTCTATATGTTTATAGTCCAGGAAAACTATGAAAGCGTTTTAAAAACTATTAAAGTTAACGGTTGATCACATTTGTCTCTTTTGTAGAAAGTTAAAAGTTTGGAAATTCCTATGAGAATTTCGTTTGCGCCCACTAGAATTAAAACTTTGAACGTCTTCTTGAACGCCTTATGGTATCATCTTAACTTTTATCATCAAATTTTACTCTGAAGCTCACACGTCCTGCAATACCCAGAAAAACCTGACTACTAAGAACGCGATAACCCCTCCTTGAGCTGAGAAAGGAGGAGACTGAAAAAAGCGGAAGAACTTATTCCTAGCCAAATACCATAAACCATGATGATGTTGATGATCGTCCAACCGCTATAAGCAACACCTGCATTTTAAATATACACAAGAACAAATATTTTGGTTCAGAAAACAGAGGAATTCTTGATATGCACAATTTTAAAATAAACGTATATTTATCTCTTGCTGGTTGTCTTCTGCTTCCTCTTGGCCAAAAATGTACAAAGTCAAGTGTATCTATATATTTTAAATATGTGTATTTTCCTTCCTCCAAAAGATCATATCCGTATTTTTACTCATTTTATTAGACACGGTGCATACTAGGTGTAGGTCACAGGAAAACCGTGAATGTATTACCATCACGGTTTTTTCTCGCTAGACGAGGATAAAGGATTATGGCTTTGCCGAGGCGGAGATGGAAGGCAATAAGGCACACGTCGTACTCGACAGAAAAAAAAACATAATATTTCTAAACGGCAGTAGCCATAAAAGTGTGAATATCATCTCTTCTTGATGATCGCACTTTCCTATGCCAAAATATGTGGGCAAGATAAAATTGCATTGCACTCGTTTCGTTCTGCTGTTTTCAAAGAGGAAAAGCTTATTTTGGCGTTTAGCAAGGAACAAGCGGCCGAGAAAAAATGCAAGGCAATAAGCATCATAAAAAACTACAGCGTGATATAGCGTGAAATGCAATAAATATGTAGGCTTTTAAACATATATTTTTAGCATATTGTCAGAGAGAAAAAATAAGCTTTAAACAGATCACAACATGATTAGCCGCATCGGTGGCGCGGTATCATCATCGTAGTCATCAGAGTAGTGAGAAAAAATATATACGAAGAAGAAGAATGATATTTAATACATGTAGGAAGGTTGTATTATCAGAGGAATGCAATAGATACCTCAGTAGTCCGTGGATGGTGGAGAGAGTGATGGGATGGTGAGATGAGTCTTCTTTCTCAGTGCCAAATTGGGTTCATGCCATTATTGATCAGCAGTGGAGAAGAGCAGGAGAAGGGGTAGTGGCAGAAACACCGGATAAAAAACATGCATATTTTTTAGTCACTGCTATCGAGTCACTTTCTAATAGAAAGAGAGGCATGACATGACCAGAGAGACAGTTAAAACCAAAAACCAAAAACCACACTTTACACTGCTCAAACAAAAAAAGTTACACGCACTGGTATTATATTATGGGATTATCGGCACAGCAGGATGTTAACAAACTCGCTCTCTTTGTAAATCTCATGAACAAACTAAAAACAAAAACTAGAAACCGCACAAGCAGCCACTAATGCATTCTTTGTTGCAGTAATGATGATCGTGTAATTTTGATTGGAAATTATAAAAAACACAAAATTGATGAAAATGGCTTGAAATGTCAATAAAATTCTGGCGATGCGGTGTACATATGGGTAGTGATACAGATTGTAAATGCGTAATTTCAGATAAGTATACTAGACAGTCACTGGTAGAAAACATTTTCTTTAAAAATCGTCTAATTGAAAAGAAACCACGCTAAAAGCCCTAAACTTACGCTTCTTACTTAAAAGACGAAAAATCTCTTTATCATCGCCATTATGAGTAATAGTCAGGAAGAAAGATCCGAAGGAGACGATGATGACGTTTCTCAGCTGGAGACTGATGATGATGGTGATGGGACTTCTTTTCCTTTCATTCTTTCATTGCATCCGTCTGTTACATTTTACTCCTTTTCTGCTACTGTGTGCTCACTCGTGCCATATTGTTGGGTGAAGTAAAATATGAAAGAAAATCTACTGTAGCTTATATCCATTCCCTAACTCCCCTTTTCGTCCAAAACCATATCTCCTTTCCCCTATTTTCAAGACACCATTCTTCTTCTTGATCCACGACTACTGCATGGAAGGGCGCACCGGAAGAAAATGTACTTTTTCCCCACTTATTTTTCTGAGATGATCATGAAGAAAAGTAGAGTTGCAAGTGTCCATGCATAATCGTAATATATTATGCTTGCACAGTGTTTTCCCTCGTCATCCAAACAACAACTTCCTCTTTTCTACGATCATCTCAACCGTTCACAGACGATACAATAAAAAGGTACACAATATTATAGTGGATAGTGAGCAGAAATGCAAAGAAAATACCGAATAATAATTCTTGACACCCAAAAACACTTTCCCTTTCGTCTACGCACTTTTCCCGTTACTTTGAATGGCTCAACTTTTTCCGGCTGGTGGGGAGGATGAAGCGATTTTTGAGCAAACTGAAGCAAATAAAATGCACTTTTTAACTGCAAACTGGAAAGCAAGAGTGAAACCGTTTGCTATAAAATGTTGCATTCCCATAAAATGGATAAAAACCATGTACCCATCCAAACAAGAAAACAATCGAGTAAACGACCTCAGCGAAAATAACTTTCATTTCCTTCTCCCACTTCCTCCTCTCCAGTTTCCTTCAACTTCCCATTTAGCTTTGCACACGCAGCAATACTGGAAAAATTCATAGACCACAACACACGGTAAAAGTGTAGCAATCCTTTCGGCAACACTTCCTTGCCTCCAGAGTCTACAGTGTGGACAGCTCTAAAGAGACGACTCGGTGGAGGAGGAATAACAAATAGCCGAAATGAAGAAGAAGTGTAATAAAATCTGCTTTCTTTGAAAACACCGGAATATTCTTTGAAATAAATGTTGCGATACGATAGAGGCAGGGTTTATTTTATACTCCTTCTCAGACGAAAACATAAACGTGTTGATAAAAAGTCACGTTAAAAAGTTTGCTCAAGTACTTTTCAACTGCGATTGCCTTCTCCTCCCGACACAGGCGAGATAAAGATAGACGTAAATAGACATGAAGACAGGCAAAAAAGACTCTCAGTCCGACACAGACAAACAAACTTTGTATTTTAGGTATGGATGCTAGCAATAAACGCAAATAGTGGAGTTGGTACAGTTGAAAGGGAGAAAAGATGAACGATATAAATACGACGACTTGAACTTGCTGACAGATAAACACTTAAAGAGCACTCTTTCAAACAAACTTAATATGAAAAACTTTGCATACATCCAATAATAAGGTTTACATGTACAAACGAGCTCTCCACATCTCAATCTGAGCACATACAAGAACTAAAAATTTGAATTGAGTGAATGAATGGCTTGAAAAGGGCAATTTTCCTCTGATTATTAGCCTGTTTTAAAGTTCAGAGCTGAGCTGAGATGATGGCAGTGCTCTCTGAGCATGTTGATGATGATGGATCACTTTTATTAGCATTTTTTAGAACTACACCAACACCACCACTATCATATCACATCAATATCTTCATCATAAATAAAATATAGAGGCTTTATACCGGCTATATATGTATGCTCTTCTCACGATTGACGATTCAAAATGTAATTCAACACAAGCTTTGCATAAATATGTTTCAATGAAAATTCGATACACCAAACTAACAACCCAATAAATAAAAATATCTTGTGTTGTTTTTAAATAATGCAGAGACGTATCGCATCTCTCATGTTATTATCAGATCAGATCACATATTTTTTTCTTGTCCTAGTCTTTCCTCTTCGCATCTCTCTGTGAACCAGATACCATAAAGACAAGAGGTACACACAAAAAACTGATCTTATTTGATTCACCAAATAAATCTCCTTGCAAAAGTCAAACAATCAATGCAGTACAGCTTTACAGACGTTTTTTCTGCGCTCAAATATTCTCTTTGATCATGACACGAACAAGATGAAAAAGAATCTGGGAGATTTTGCCTTCTTCTTGTAGTCGGAGGATAAACCAGAGCACTTTTTTAAAAAGGGGATTTCTCTCTCAATGAATATATTACACGTATATGCACATGGTAAAAAAATTACTTAAGAATAATCCCAAGAGACTTCCTATCCATCAAAAAATATGAGCAAAACAAGTCCACAACATGCAATATAGGTACTCTGGCACTTAAATGTACACTTTTATATTCTTTCTTGGCCGAGCACATCAAATCACATTTTCCACAGACAACAAACACTCGCTCGGGTATTAAATATCCCTTTTCATTCAGGAAAAAATAGCACAAAAAATTGAATTATCTTTCTAGAAACACACATGAGCAATCTTCCTTTTTATTTTGCCTCTTTTGCACTCTCCACTTCACTCCATCTAAAAAAATAGTTGCATGCGCATATTTTACTAGAAGAAGAAGGGCAACCACTTTGTACAGAAAGAGGGAACAAGCCGAAGACGAACAAACATGAAGAGAAACACGCCAGAGTAATAAAAATTTACATGGAAGAAGATGCACTCAGGTTTGGCGTTTTTAATAAGATGGAAGACGAGTGGCTTCAGTTTGCGCACATTTTTTGGTCTTCTCTAAAAATTATTATTATTCTCCTGCGATTTGCTCTACCAACCAGTCAACCAGTCAGTAGCTCATCATGATCTTGTCTGCTGCTGGTGGTATGGTGTGAAGAATAAAGTTGATTTTATTTTTTTCTGAAGAAAATATTTTCTATTTAACACCATGCATCCAAATACACATCACACATGCATGGATTTTTCATGGTTTTTTTAAAAAAAGGTTGAACGACTCGCTCGGCTCAACTCAAGCTCAACTCCTTAAAAACTTGTAAGGAAGAGGATGAAAACTACGTAATAAAAATTTTTGTGTTTGTGCTTATACTTATGTAAATGGAGATGGACACAGAGAAATAACAACACTGACTAGCCAGATAGCTAGACAGAGGAGAAATAAAAGGAGGATAAATGTTGTTCAGAGTTTTTCTCCTGCTACCTTTCCATATTTAATATGTACATATGTATACATAAGATAATAATATGAGCATACAATATTATCCATCTGTTTTTTACTATGTTTGTATTTTTTGGGCATTTTCACTGCAGTACCTATCTCCCCAACAAATGCATTTAACATGCGTACTTACAAATGATATTTTGAAAGAGAGGATAAAAAGGCGAGGCATATGATAATCGACAAGAAAACAGGAAAAATAAAGGGTATCGCCACCAAGCAGCCGGGCCGGATAAGAAAATGGTCGTAATAGAAATATATATCATCATGAGGAGAAGAATGGTGATAATGAAATTAAATTGAATTCAGAAAAGGCAGGCAGAAGTAGCAAAGATACAGATAAAGTTTACTATAATAGACATTCACATCAAGAACATATAGAAATTATGGGTATACGCAATACACGCAGCAATGAAAAAAAACACACACAAACGTTTACTGCTAGTTTTCGTCTTTTTCGATCTATCTCTTATCCAATCTATTTTATATTGCTACCCACCAAAAAAAACTTTTATTGTGTGTATTTTACCCTCTCGCTCAGCTCTAAGCTATCAGCATCGTCACTATTGTCGTTTTTAGTTGAACAGCTCAGCAAAATGTTTTTTCCTCGTCCCTGTTTTTCCTCTAGTTGTTCTCTCTGTATGAAACTGTATAAACTGTAGTGTGTACCCTGAAAAATTATTCATAATGGGTATATATTCAATATCCATACATGTCCATATCATTCTCTTCTTCTTTAAACTCTAATGTTATGAATATATGCATGAACGCATGCCGAGTAAACTTGAACCCAACTAGAGCTCTCTCTGTGTGCTGTCGACTCGGTGGTTTTGGTAGCTGTCAGTTGACTAGAGAAGAATATTTACTGTGTTAGTTGGTTGGCTGGTACACGCACGATTACTACTACGAGATACTTTTGGCAGGGTAAACTGGTACTACTCTGTGATATGAGACGACAACAACAATGAAGTAATGAAGATGGTAAAAAAGTAGTACATGTGAACTGTGTTAAAGAGATAGATAGGAGTAGCATAATATTATCGATAAGATATACAGAATGTGTACAGGAAAGAGAAGGGGGAAAACCTACACTTTGACATTGTACAAGGCTCTCTCTTACTACCTTCAACACAGATGGATAATCTCTGAAAATACACACACGTACGTGCTTTATACCCGGCAATAATGATAGTAAAATGTGTGAGTAAAAAGGGATAAACTTTGGCTGCCTTGACTTTGGTGTTTTCTGAGGTACGGCGGGTCACACAGAATGTTAAGGTTGTTAGGGAATGGCGTGTGGAGAGTATAAGTAGTGCTTGATGGGGATAAGCATTGTGAGAACATGGTGGAGAGAAAGATGAGATGAAAGGAGTGTAAATTGTATCAAAGGCACAGTAGTAGGTAGTGCTGGCACACACGGCTCTACTACATAAATGATGATAACATGACATTACATGATTGTGGCTTTAACTACGCAAGCAGCACAACACATTTGTCGGGTAGGTAGGGAAGGTTGAAGAGGAAGACAGTTAGATAGCACTTGAAAAGTAAGCCGATGTGTTGTCTGATAGTTTGCTACACTCTTCAAGCGACCTAGAGCCCTGCTTCATGATTACCTGTATAAAATGAGAATCTGTAAGAGCTCAGGTGTGTCTAGTACGCACACGATGATGGAAATAGGTAGGTATCCCTATATAGATAGTCAGTCAGTCGGTCAAGCTAAACGGGGATTCTCAAGAGGAAGACGATCTGATAGAAATAAAAAGGTAATGAGGAGCCCTTATGGACATTTTCGCATGGATTACCTCACCTTTATCAATCTAAGCACCACCATCATTTTACCATTCCCATACTGCTTGGAAAACAAAAGAAACAACATCACCAAGAGCATCTGCTCATCGTTTCAAAGAAAATTTCTCCAGCAGAACAGCAGCAGCCGCTGCACTCTCTTTTTGTGTGTAGATTCAGAAAGGAAGTAGAAATGGGAATGGAGCAGCAGCGGCAGCTGAACATGACGCTTCTGTGAAGAAGGAAAAGCTACAAAAGACAAGACAAGTGTTGGATTACACCTGGTCCAGTAAACTTGTCTGCCATATCACAGAAAAGGGAAGACATTTTCCGCAGAGATTATACGTACACAAATTGGGATATGGGTTGTGCACACACTGCTTTTATATTCAGTCACTGTTTTACTTTTAGATATTTTGAGTAGTTTGTGTTTGTCTGGAGGCGTTATTGTCTTCTCCCCAACAACAAAACTAGAGAGGGAGTTGCAACCACAACAGATGTACAATAGGAAGCACAAATTAAAGAAAACGGGACGCTATCATAATGAAAGCTTATAGAGTGAACCTTTTACTCCTTTTGATGATGAAAAAGTAAAGCGATGAGATGTTGATTATTATTCCGCCTCTCTCTCTATCTTCACGGGTACAAACAATCACGCAAGACAAACAAAGCAAGAACTACATCAAGCTTGTGATGATGATGATGATGATGATAACCACTGGCAAAGAACCTTGAAGAAATCAGCAGTTAAAGTGATGTATTTGGAAAATAAGTGAAGGAAAGAGGAAACCAATAAGCCACAAGACAGAAGGCTACATATAAAAAAACAAGTTATTTGGGTGGATTCTTTATAGTTGTTTATGAATTTGTATCTAAACCACAATGATGATAAGGCTAGACATATTATACTTACAAGTTACGCAATTTGTTGGAAAAATAAGTTCATTTCTGAATGCTTTTATTGGTATCGAGAAGTAAATAGGCCGAAAGCACGATCCAAATCGCAATCAGAAGAGAAGAATGATTTCTCAAGTTTTTATCTTTCAGAACAACTTTATTTATTCGGAGGAAGAAGAAATCGTAAAAAAGCTTGATGATCATGGCATAGTGTAATGTATTGCAGCTTGTATGTATTTTTGTACAGCTTCTTTTCTTTGTGCGATGATGACTATGAAATATTGCTGGCATTATTGACGATGATATAAAACGAGTGATCATCAATTTGCCTCCTGGTTAGCAGCAAAATACGTGTTATGAGTTTACTCGCTGGTTGTTCTTAGTTTTTTTTTTTTTTCATTTGGCAATTTTGGCATCTTATATGCTTCTTGTGATTACTAGTGCTACTACTCTTGTGTACTCTACACTGCAGTAAAAATGATTCTTTTATATTTCACGAGATTCGTCTCCTCATTCAAAGCCATTATCCACGAAAAAGGTAAAAAAGCACATAAAAGGAGAAGAAAGAGTCACAACTTGAGAGAAATAAAAGACTGTTGGATGATGAGCGAAAGAAAACTTACGTGTAGGGAAACAAGCCATATTTGAAGTTGTTGTAGAAAGACATGAAACGGATGTGTTTTCCGTAAAAAAGAGGTTATTTATGTGAGTACGTGCCTATCTAATAGCGCACCTTGTAGAGAGACCAGAGGGGTAACAACAGCCGTGTGCAAAATGGTTCTATGATTTGAAAAAACAGAAGCCATTGAAAATAATAATGATCATTATTATTACAAACATCATCGTTTGACTTCGTGATCATTGCCTAGAAGAAAGGGGTAGCTGGTCAGGTGCTCATACTGAGAGAAAAGGTTGCAATTGCGAAATGTGAAGAGGGGATGAGTTCAGGGTTTAACAAGACGCTATGCGCGTGACTTGATGCTTTTTTGCATTCTTACAAAATTTCATACTCATAACGGCGTACCATATTAAAAGAAACTGGTCAGGAGAACTTAAATTACATTGGTTTATTTACAGTTTAGTAATTAGTAGTATGAACTTCTATAAAAATGCAATGGTGGGTCAAGCCATGATGAAATTAAAAATTATGCTAAAGCATGGTTTTCTCTGGAAGCATAATACCATACTTATTAACTACTGCCTATCACTTGTCAATAATTGGTTATCAGGAACCGGGGGCATTAGAGATCTGATAATAATGAGTATTTATATCGAAGAAAGATCTTTACAATGGGCTTAGAACTTATCTCTTGAAATCCATAAACATTTTTCTAATATATATTATGTATAATGCATATTTCATGAAAGAAAATTAAGTAATTTTACCTGATTATCCGTTAGGTAGGATTGAAAGGTCCTCATGTATTTTTGTTCATTGTTCACTCATTTCGACATTATTTCCTGCAAATAACAAAGAATATTCAAAATTGTGAATGCTTAATAAATATTTTTAATGGATATTGATCTAAATCCTAGGTTTGAACACCAAATGTGATTTATTTTAGGCAAAATTTACGATAAGCTTATAACAGATTTTCGGCATCTGTACGTTGCTGTATTGCTTGAATTGTGAAGAACGGAAATTAAAAGAAGGCATAATAAGTTACTAATTTTAATTTTATTGACAACGCTATTGCATACTGCTAAGTAGTACTGCAAATAGGCTCAATAGGCTTTTGGCTACATTTATTTGGACCGTTCAGCTTTGATTGACAAACAGGTTAGGTATAAGTATTTTTACACTGCCAATTCAAATACAATCTGGATTCTGGATATATTCATGAACCATTCCACATTGAAGGGTTAACAAAACTTGTATGCTGTATGTACTTCCACATTAATTTAATTTTTTAAGTCATTGATGAAATGTTGCACAAAAACAAAATATTTGCATTGTTGTATTTGCACTCTGAAATCAAATAAAAATAGATAAATCATCTCATTTCGCCAAACTTGCAATTATTTTGCCTTTGATGTCTCTTTGAAAGCTGTTTCTAGCTAGACAAAAAACCAACCAGACAAAAAGGCGAGAAAAACTTTTGGAAAAAGTCTTGAAGGAATTCAAACACTAGGTTTTAGGACTACAGTTTGAGTTGTGTGAAGTAGCCGATTTCATTCTCGTTTCCGATTTCTTCGTCTTTTCTATATTTTCCTGCTTCTTTTGAAACTTAAGTTGTAAAGCTATTCTTTGCCGAAATATTTGCGCAAAACACAGTTCCAATGGAAATTCAAGTATTCCTGCAATACCACATGATGTGAGAATTGATATTGCCAACTGATGATAGCAGATCGTAAGAATCTTTTTCTCAACTTTTGCAGTTTCCTTCTTTTTGACTGAGTGCTTCGTTTTTTCCTTTCGACATCAAACGAAGAGGCAAAAACGTTATAGAATTTGACAATGTTTTCCCATCAAAGGCTTCAAGAAGATGCTGCAAAGAATGATACAACAAGGAGGATTTCTTCATAAAAACAGTAGAATTAGAAAGTATGAATGGTAGGTGAAAGATACAGACAACCACACACTTTTTAGTCGGAGTGACGATGTTGGTGGCAATACTCATCTTAATTCACTCACACTATAAACGTGCAAGAACATGCAATATATGGTTTCTTCATAATGACTACCATATTATCTGGCTTTTGTATAAAACGAAGAAAAATACGCATAAAAAGAGAAAAAAGTTTTATTTCGTTTCATCTGTCTTCTTATTTCATTCTTCTTTTATTCATGAGGTAAAAGGAAGACACATTGAGCTTGACATTTTATAGCCACTTGAGTCACACATCCTTTCTTTCTGACAACACAAAAAGAGTTGAATAAATTTTTAAACAAGGTCATAACGTATCGCTGGTCTCTTGAAAATAGGAGAGAAGAGTTCTAAGGAATGAGCAGTTTCTTCAAAAGTGTTGTATAGAGTCCCAAGCTATGTTTAAAAATTCTAAATTTATAAAAATGGAAAAGATGGTTGTAGACAACTCTCTGAGTCTATATTTGAGCACTAGACTAATGGTCAACGCTGTTTGTACCCAAATAAAGAAATTAGTGTTGCAAAATGGATTTTGAAGCAAAACAATCTTTCTATATTGATTTCCGAATGTATTCAAGGAACATTTAGCTCCAAGACATTTCTTATCCATTTCCTTTTCGAAAGCTCCTTTACTTTATTCACAGACGAAAGTTCAGTATCAAGCGTGGGCAAAAATGTAAATTATTTTTTGGGCTCAAGGCCAAATTGTCATCATAATTTCATCTTTTTCCTTTCTACCGAACATTTCTTATGTAATTCTGCAAGGAAAAAGTGCTGATCTAAGCACATACTACATTTTCTTCACACTTCCTAAATATTCAAGAGGTCTCGGTCTCTGGTGACATCGTCACTGTCAGCAAATTCACTTTTTCTCCTTGAACAAGTCAAATACATTTTTGATATGAATTTTTTTTGATATTCTTGGCCCCATGATTGTATAATGCTTTGAGGGAGATCCCAGACCAGACCCACCATTATTTCAATTGATCACTGAACTCATCGACCTTTCATTTCTTCCATTCAAATAAAAACATTATTTCGAAAATGCTTTCAGCAAAGTGCTCACTCTCCAATTATCGTAATTTTCAAAACAAATCTTGTCCCATCATTTATCAATCTTTTTCATACATTAGCACACCCATTAATATCTACTTCTGCCAGCTCAAGCCTTTTTTTTACAAAAATTCATAAGTAAAATGCTATCAGCTATCCTTTCCATTCTACTTCATATTTTCTGTTTGCTCCACGTAGTTAAATCGTGAACATAGTTTGGCATTTACGATAATGACCAACTAGCATTTCATTCTAAAAACATGTCACCGACCAAGCATATTTTTTGTTTCTTTTCTGTAGAATGCGCATATAATATAAAGAAACATTGAGTAAGGGCAAAAGCAAAGTAGCCATAATAATAATTTTACCAGAATTTCCCTTCCGCCTTTTTCCTTCTTTCCTTGCACACCGAGAAAACTGGAGCACTACATTTTAATCATGTATCCAGTTTCGCATGGGGAAAATATGGCATGAAAAATAATTCCAGAATTGAGCTACCGCTTAACCTCAAACGCACAAACGAGCTATAAATCTCGAGATAAAACCGACTCTATAGACATATTCCAGTGCCCAAAAAACCCAACATGAGAAAAAAATCAGATATAAATACAACAAAACTGAAAGTGGTGCAAAAATAGAAGGAATGCGAAAATAAAATGAATAAAAAATAATATACCACCGAGCTAAACAGATGTTTAATGTTAGATGAGCATGTAATCGTTTTGTCGGTAGACATACCCGAATATTTTCTACATTCCGGCACATTAGAAAATGAAATCATGATGCTAAGAAAAGAGGAACAAGAACCTCCTGGGAAGCAGAGGAAAATACAAAAAGGGCATGGCACACACCCAAAGCAAAAAAAAAACATATTTATTTGCTTTTGATACACACAACCATTTAATACGTACTATTATTTTGAATTACGAGCAGATTCCATGCTTTTTGAGAAAAATAACAAAAAGACAAGTGTAATAACTCCAGAACATACACATGATTGTAAATATTTAGAATAAAAAAGTGCTTTCTCCATTTTTCTTTTTACAAAGGGGCAAGGGTCTCTAGTAGAGTCTTTGAAACAGCGAAGAAAATTGTGTGTAATCCCAATTTTGATTTGGCTTTGACTTACAATCCATTCTTCTAAAGCTCAACAAAAGACATGGAAAACTAGGCCCCTTGTAATTTCCCTTTCTTTATATCCATCCTTTGGACTAGAGAGCACAGCGAGAGACTTTTTTCTATGAGCTTACGTCTCCTTCCTTCAGTTTTCCAAAAAAACGAGACTTGGGACTGTAGAAAGGAAAGGGCACAGAAAAAGAAAAGAGATTCAAAAATATTTCCCAAGGAAAAAATGTAGAAAACGACTTTACTTGAGGAAACTGGAGGAAGCATCATTGCAAAGGGAAAATGTGATATAATGATATAATATGGCTCGTCGAGAGAGGATGCGAAATGGGAGACAGAGAGAAGGAGAAAGGAATCAAGATCACATCAACTTTTCTCTCCCATCTCTACAGAGTTTCAACATAAGATGGGTTTCTGGATAAAAAAAACTGTATAGAAACTCTGTGTACATCTATACGCTTGAGTAAAAATGCCTCTCTGTAAACTGAAGGAGCAAGAAATTCAGCATAGTAGCAATACTTTGGTTTGCCCTATCCTGTTTTTCCTGTCTTAAAATGGGAGCTGCTGTAGAGGAGAGGGTCCCGTGTAATATTAGCTTGTTCTTCTTTCTCTGCTTTCTACTGTCTCTCCCTTGTAGTTAGGGTACATGTGTATCTCTTATAGGACCACCATCATAAATACAGTAGTATAGCAGCGAGTGGTAAAATGATTATATATTGTCGTACCCTCTCATATCATCACAGTCACAAGCAGAGTAGTTTTTGAATCGTAAGAAGAGTTGCTTCAGGAAGCACTTGCTTTTGAAGACGACGACCAAGGAGGACGAAGAGGGGAAAACGGAAGAAAATGGAAGGAAGCGAAGCAGGTTCAACGGGACTACTACACTGCACTTCAATACATCGACATTGAAAACTTATGTATAGCATGTTATAGAACTACCCATAATATTATACACGCGTATGGGTATGTATATTTCCTGCCCCACCGAGAAAATTTCGATACTAAAACTAGTTGTATAGGAAAAAGTGCAGAAGGACAACAGAGCATACGGGAAAACACATGCTGTGAAGGGTGAGCATCATGAAATTGATGAGCGGAGCTCTAAAAAGTTTCAAGATTGGGATCACTGCGTCCATGATGATGCAGGAAGCTAACAGCTAACTAGTGTATGAAATGCCTATAGTAAAATTTATGCTTTTTGGTGGCAATATGGCATATGGAATGGCATATTTCCATCCTTTGTTTCTTCTCTCTTTTTCTTCTGCTCTCTGTTAGTTTCCTTTAAGACAGGGAAACGAATAATATTATAGAGAAAAATCAGTCATGCGATGGGAAACAAAAGGAGAATAGTTTTTCATACATGATGATGAGCTGGCACAAACACGCTATATCATCATCATAAACATATCACTCCCTGCTTTCTCTTTTCCTATGATGATACAACTTACAACCGGTATATAAGTAGCTTGTTGAGAGAATCAGAATCTAATTTGAAATTTGCTGCTATTTTTCTGCTTACTCTCAGATTATTTGGCTGTTCCGTTGTGTGCATTTCAGTCAGCTCAAGAAGTGGAGACAAGAAAAAACGTTATAAATGGGACCATTGCACCGCACGAGAGCAAAGACGAGAAGAAGAGAAAACATGAATGCCAAGAAACAAGCAGATATTATGAGCCGGCTATGTACCCAACAGGAATTCAAGGTCTATTCTTAGATCACAGAAAACGTACATGGTAGAAAGCACAGCGAGTCTTTGGTCTCAAGTGAAACAAGTTAGCAAACAGTGTACTCACTACAATGTGCTTTGAAGGAAGAAAAGCGATCGTCCACCACCACCACCAACTCTAGAGGGAAAAGTTTATGGACACATTTGGTGCACACTACACACACCATAATACACACGTAAACTTCTCCACATCCAGTGAAAATGAAAATGCTATAATGAAAAAGGAGAAAAATTGCGGCGATAGTGGAGAGAGCAAAGACTGCTGGACAAGGTTGGTTTTTTGGGTGCCTGATTTGACCATGTATGAATGTATTTGTCTGGAATTTTGGAATACTATTATGGGAAAAGGAGAAAAGAGGAGATGGGAGGAAAATATTAAATTGTAGGCGACCTGCGGCCACCGACCACCACCATCGTGTGAGAGGTGCGTACCTAACGAGAGAGAGTACAAAATACAGGAAAAAAGTGGTTTGGTTTGGGTAATGGTGGTGGTGGTGTGTGATGATGAAACGAGAATAGAAATGGTGGTATTATTGTGCTCCCTTTTTCTTCTTTTTCTTTGGGAGAAGCTCTCTGGTGAAAATGAATGCAATGTACATACATGTATGGGAGAAGGAGAGGAAGAAAAGAGCCCATTGTATGCAGCGCCAATCATAAGGGAAAAAATAAAATAGGGATAGTTTGCTGTAGCTGGAGAAAAGCTGCTATTATGAATGCTCCATGATTGTATTGCATGATATGTGTGTATGTCTGGAGAAGTATAATGTATAAGAAAGATGGAGAGTGAAATGTTGTGGAGGGGGAATGAAAATCGATAAAAATTGCTATCAAGGATCAGCAGGCCAAACAGCAGCAGTAGAGCAGCGATAACTGAACAGAAGAGGGAAAATGTATACCAGAGGTAGCATAGGTATAGTATTTATAGTTGTATGGAAATTTTATATATAACATGCAAAGCTTTATTGTAGTTAGGGGGCGTAAAGAATAAAAAAGGTATAAAAAAGAAATGACATGTAAATTGTCGTTATACAGATAGCTTTCTATTTTTAATGTGGAGATAAAGTATATTATGTACGGTTTCAGATCGGGTGGTGAAAGTGCTCTGATTATCCGTTTGTAGTATAATGGAGTTTTTAAATCGAAGGGAACCAGAGATGAATTTGAACTAAACTCTCCTTCTGGGGTTCTTTTGAACTATCAATGTGCGTAGCAAACATTGCCTTTAACGAATCTTTTAATTTCTAATTTCCGATCAAATTTTTCAAATAATTTGCAGTTCATATGACTCAAAAGAACGAAAGTTAAACATTTTAAAAATTAGACACCAGTGTTAGCAGCTTTAGCCATATTTGGCGAGATGATCAAGATGCATTGTCCTCATTTTTATAGTTTTACTAGAACGAAAATCCATACCAAACAAAATCAAATTTTTACAAGGATTTTTAATACATATAGTCAGGCATCAGAACATCAGTTACAAAAATCGACATTACAAATAATTAAACTTTGCCACGCATTTTAGATGCGTTTGTAAATTGATGTCCATAGTTGTAAAAAGTTCTCTACAAAGAAAAATGTGCTAGTCTTCATGCGATGCCTGTGTCTGATTCGTATTCGCTTGGTACTACCCTTCCAAAACAAAGTTTTTATTGGAATTGCAACATATTGCGTATTCTGGCAACATTCAAAGGGTATACGACAGACGCATTTCAATATCTCCTCGAATGATCTTCCACCAGTTGCAAGGATGTTGAAGAAATTTTCAAGTTTTACTTCCCTTTTCCATATTTTTTTATTGTAATGGAAAAAGTCTGAAATATTTTTCAAAATTTTGCATAGCTTGAAAAGCAAAACCATAGACAATCCTAAGTTTTCACGACTAATGCTATCAACTCGTCGGCAAAGACAGCCACATATAGGGATAATACCAATAAAAGGACACAATTAATGTAGTAAGCGCTTATGCTAATAGTTGGATGCTGATTGTCAGTCTGGATTTCCTTTTTGTCATTTTTTCAATGCTTTGTTGAAAGATTTATTTACGTTAGATTTAAAGTGCGTATGGATACAAATCTTTAAAATTCTAACTACGAATATTATTGTGAATTTATGAATGGGAAGGTAATCGGTAGTACAGTGGAAATCTGGTGGGGTCTGCAAGCAAAATGACAGTAAAATCCGATAATATTGCATATATTTGTAATAGTAAGCTAAAGCTGTAAATGGTACTTTACTTTTCTCTAAGGCATATCATCGGCAAGAAAGAAAAAACGAAAAAACACAAAATGCATGTTCTTAAAATTTTCTTAACCCATCATGCCACTAATGAAAGGGAATTATCAACTCTCCTAACGTATGTGCGCTAATGTGCATACTGATTCCTTAGGTAAGTTTGAAATTAATAGAACCTAAAACTTTCTTTTCTACATGTGTTTCATCATGTGTAACTTAAATGAAATGTTATACACAGAGAACTAAAACGCTTGGTTTATATCTAGAAATACTTCCCATTCAAGTTAATTTTTCTTGTAATCGCCATTTCACACATACCAGTAAAATAGGTATTCCTCCTTCTGTCAACGTTGAGTGAGTAAAAAGCGAGTGACATTGACAGCTATGCGGAATAGGCTAGAGAGAGAAAACTTCTTTGTGGTTCTCGCCACTTGTGGCCAGTCACTCAAGACAAAAATGTACATACCTATCAAAAACTTCTGGTATGGTCATAATACCAAAAGAGGAGGGAGTAGCCGTCAAAAATTGCGAAGGAGAACAGAAGACAAGATGGAAAGATAATAACTTTTGTCATTCCATTTTTTACATTCATATATCCAGCCCCTAAAGTAGATTACAGTTTAATAGGTATATACAAAATAGATTATACCTACACACTACATACATAACCATCGATGTACAATACTTTAGAGACTGTGTATAGCCTTGCATGCAAGCATATTATAAATATTTAGTGTGTAATCCATTAGAAAAACTCCATTGAGAAAATAAGTGGCAGAGACATACTGCTACTCTACAGTAACACCGAACAAACCCAAGCCCAGTGAAAAAAATTGGATCAGACAAGCAGGCAGCCATAATATTATCGCATGCAAGGCATGTGCAGCAAAGTCAAGTCAGTAACTCACCAAAAAGCTCAAACTCATTCTCTCGCTGAAAGAGAAAAAGAGAACGACTGACTCTCCCTTCTCATTTTTTCCTTCTACATAAAGCTTCCCTCCTCTCTGGTCTCCTTCATCATCATCGTCGTCAGGATTGCGAGCGTCGTCGTCACAAAATGCAAAGCGCATTACATTATTATTACAATCTTTTCTCTGCTTTGGCCAACCCTCTTGTTTCAGTCTTCAAGTTCAACAGAGTTGATGATGATGATATTTTCATAAATATCCACTTTTACTTTTATGTACTACTCCACCCCAACTCCCTTCCTCGCAACTCATCTCTCATTTTCCATAATGTACATTATTATTATGCTGTTGTAGCACTGCACCATATTAGAATAAGAAACGACAACAACAACATTACTGAAAAACGTTTCTATGCAGTGCATAATTCCCTATTCAAATCCTTCTCATTTTTTGACTGATATATGGGAACATATATCCGGTTAGATTGTATTGGTTGTTAACACACTTGTCTACAAGCAAGCTTTATGACTTATGACTGGTTTCTTGTAGGCTTCGGGGAAAAATCTCATTTGCTCTTCTGGTATGTTCGTTCGTTATTACATGCGTTCATTTAAATTAAGTGTATTTCTTTTTGGTATACAACAATATTGATGTAATATAATTGATAATTAAAATCGATCGGGCTTTGAAAGCAATAATGGTCATGTTCATATATGAATCACCGGTAATAAAGAGTTTAAATTTTCACAGAGTTATTTTCACTCATTTATTTACTCAGTATTATGACTTTGAATTAACGGATTGAGTGCAAGAGAAATCGATATGGATATAATGAAAAGCAAGTTAGTTAACGGCAGCTCCTCCCGCTAAGCCGTGGGAGGTCATTTTTTCACATGCCTCTTAGCAGCGCTAAAGAAGAATGTCCGGTTACTTGCTGTGTAGAAAGCTCATGAAAAAAACTTACTTTTTGGAAAAACTTTTTGTCATGAAAGACACGTAAAATCACACACACGCAGTTTTTCACAATGGAATGATAACCAAAATATCTAAATTGCACGTGTCGGTTAAGGTAAGGCGTGTTCGTGTATAATATCACTATCAAACTTGTACGCACGGACTTTTTTAGGAAAAAAGTTCAATGAAACTATGCAAATGAAATATGGAATGCGTATGAATGGACTCTCACTTTTATGCGAGTTTATGACAGAATTTCATATTTCACCTTGCGAATCATAAAAACAAGTTGAATAAATGAATGAAACTTTGTACCCAATAGCATGCAAATGTACACATGTACGTATAAGTATGATTGGATATATATGAGATATAGATATCCGAAAAAATGTAACTTATCCAGACAGGTTTTATGATTAAAGGAAATTACAGGCAATTTGAGCGGATACTCGAATCTGCACATATTCCAACTAATGGTACAAGCTCTACATGTAATATATTCCAATATGGTAATGGCAATCTCATCATGTCATCTTTTCTTTCTTGTCATTTACTTTAACATATGGAAAGCTTTATTGTTGCTGCACCCCTCCTAAAAGCTTTCATCATACCTCAATATCCGGCTTTCGGAGAATTCGATCCAAACCTTCAGAAGGAAAATGAGACGCAGGGCATAATAAAATAATATCATAAAGATTAAACTTTTTTGTGACTCTAGCTGGACGGAATGCTTGCAACTTATGGAAATCTAGCAAAAAACTAACAAAACAAGTTCTCTAACAAATGCCACATAAAGCTCGCTAATGTAAACAGAGCACTAACAAATTGCATTACTTTTTACATAACAAGTTTTGTACACAATCACACAAGGACAAGTACGCGGACAATGACAAGAGACCAGGATATGTAGATGGTGGGTGTATCTCGTCGACACGGACAAAATACGATGATCGGATCATCAAAAATGAAATGCAGCAAGAACACAAGTAATCAAGGAAAACCAAAGCCGCACACATTCAGAATGTGTCATCCCTATCACGCTCATCAAAACCAAACAGACTAAATTACTCCTCTTTCACTTATTATTATGCCCCTGCTGCTGTTTGTTTCTCTCTGTGATTATGACAAGTAGCACAAGAGTAGTGAATGATATAAAAGTGATGAAAGTTGAGAGCACAGCAAAGCAAATATGTAAATGGTGAGCGTGTAAAATGTCATCACGTTTGTTTTTTCAAAGCCAACGACTGCCCTTTTCTCCCTCCCTGATGATGACGATGATGATGAGCTCCGCCAATGTGTAGATTAAAATGCAAGTTTATTTATGCATTGCATTTCATATTATTTCTGGGATGACAGAGATAAAGAGAAAGAAACACACATATACCAGACTAGATGCATTAATAGACCAAGAGTTGAAATAATGAAAACCAACTTCATCATCATCATCTTCTCTCTGAAAATCATCAGTAATGCCATCCAATGTGTGTACAAAACACCAAACACCATACAGTTTTCCCAGTAGTTAGTGGTATGGATTTTCTCCGGTATGGTACCGAGGAAGAAAACCTAAATGAGACGAAATGAATGAGTAAAATGGGTGGTGGTGGTTGTGGAAAAAGACCTTTCATTTCCTGGAGAATATATTTATGTGCCTTGTGTACCTAGCTACTTTACTCTTGGGTGTGTACGCTCCGAATAAAATGGAATTGTGTGGTTCTTCTTCCTGCTGCTTTTGATGATGACGATGATGATGCGTGTGCTATAATATGCAATAGTGCAGTGCACTGTTATTATATGAACCTCTCCTGAATTGCATATCTGTGGATTTTCTGGAATTTCATACATTTCCATATTATTACATAATGCATCAAGGTCCCATCCGAAAATGCTCAGCAAGCAGTTTGGTTTGATAATGATACTATTTCTGGAGTGTGACGATGAGAACGACTGCTGCACCACAATATACGGAATGGGTTTGTGTAGTGTCAGTGTCATTGTATTGTCGTCTGGTGGATTGGATAGAGATGCGGCTTATAACTTGCGAGAAGGACGATCATGATACGGAGATACCATTTTCTCGGCTGACTGACTGATATTTATAGTATGCACCTTACACTCTCTACTCCTTTCCAGCCTAAACTAAACCTAAGTATAAGCCCATGACAAAAGTGAACATTAGCTTTATAGAATGGTACAGATCTTCTTTTCTCTGCTTTCCTCTACTTTTTCTTCTTACGTGTCATAACGGAATCCAATTATCTGCTTCACTCCGTTTTACCCTATGTGTGTGTTTTGTAAGAATGACGATGATTCTCTCTACTCACTAGACTCTTCAACGAAGGATGACTCATCCTTAACAATCCAATCCACACGCGTAGACATAGAACAAGTTATGTTGGTAGTATATGCAGTTCAGAGATGCTCTCCTTCTTATTTCCCGTGTTATATGGTAATAAGGAAAGTAAAATAATATGTTATATCGACCGGTGAGTAATACCAGTGCTTACTACTTTCCACTGCACCAAACGCGTAGCTGTAAAGTGCACCACGAGAGTGAGAGATAGACAAAAAAAATGAACGAGGAAACTCCCCTTCTCCATTTTTCGCTTTTCCTTCTTTTTGTTACTTAACTTACTTTAGTGCTCTTTTTTACGCACTAATACAAACCATGTACACAAAACTAACTTGCACTTGTTCTTTGCTCGTGGTGCACTGTTCCCTGCTAGTTGCATGTTTTCCTGTATTTTTTTACTTCATTCATTTCTACAACTCAAGTTCAGAAAAAAGGGGAATCGAGTTTTTCCCTGGTATTACTCCACTACTTCTAACTGTTAATGCTTCACTACTTGAAAATGTTTGATTCACAGTTCACGCACAACAACCTTCACTGCACATGGATTGGAACGACGTAGCATGTTGTAGAGAGAAAACGCACACAAGGACTTTGGACTTTTATCTTTTGGGAAAAACATAATATATCAATGCAGTGCACGCACACACGAAAAGGCAGCGATGATGATTTCGATGACTTTGGTTGCTACTTAAAATTGTGCAGTGGTAGTCGCAGAGAATCTCATCGTCATCACAGGATCATAAGAAAGGAGAAGAATAGCACCATGTTTCTCCTATGATACATTTGGTTTTCTTATGCACTTGACGATCATGTATCTTCCTTCCTTTCTACTTTACTTGCTATCTTTGTATGCATCTTTTATTTTTATGCGTTTTTTCTCTACAATTTCATTGATCTGTTGTTTCTAGCCTCCTGGTATTACCTCTGATATTTCTGGAACCTTATTTCTTTTGTAGTCTCGTACATACTAGCCATGTAGGTAGTAATGATATATGGTTTCCCCGTCTATTTGATATAAAATGTATACAAGGGAAAATGATGGGTGTAAGCATTCCCACTGGGCGAAGCGAATGCATATGAAGCAAAACAGGAGAAAGCTGAATTTAATTCATGTTTTCTTGTGCCCATAAAGGCTGATATAGTGTTTGTACGCTACCAAAAAACGGAAAAATAATGTTCGTTAAAAATTTAGGGTCAAAGTCGGTGATTTATATCACATTATATATATATATTCATGCATTTTGCGAGAATTATTGATAAAGCTTTGTTTACTACGTAATTCTATGCTTTCTCAAGGCGATTGCAGAAGAAACATCTTAAGAACGCAAAATAACTATATCCACACCTGCAGGTCACAATGGTTTAGAAAGCAAGAATAACTGTTTACAAATGTTTACATGTGCATGTTTATTTTTTTCTAAACTTTTACGAAAACATCTTTCAACTTATTGTCTAAATCTTACCTGTAGATTAAACATAAAATTCAAAGGTATTTTAAAACAATTAACCTTAGATAAGTTATAAATTTTGTAGAGCATACATTAAAAAAACATTACTTGTTACTTTCCGTTAAAAGTTCCTACAATAGACTCAAGAGAAATGTAGCATTTAATATGTTTTCATTAAGTGGCCCGTTTGAATACATGTGGCGCAGCGACAACACATGGACATGACATACTATGTTGATGCGTTAGTCAGACATTCTTCGTAAATGTACAAAAGAAGCCCGTCGTGTTTAATTTTATTTTGAAGGCTAATATTAATAACAACAAAACTAATACTATACCATACGTTGTTGGGGTTGTTTTTTCCTCGTAGTTTGGTGGTTTAAAGTGAGTTCACATCAGCAAGAGCGGCAAAAGCGTGATGTAATGATTGTATTGGATACTGCTAGAAATGGTGTTGCATGACAAGTTTACTATTTACGCAACAATAACTGGCGAGAAATCTCTGGACAAAGTTTTTCCTTCTGTTTCCAGTCATCCTTTGTAAACTACGTTTATTCAAGGAAACAGCAACAAAAGGTTCGAGAGCATTGTCATTTTCATCATATTAAACTCAAGACCATAAAACCACTATCTCTAGCTTTAACATCGTCAGCATCTAAAGCATAACACTGAAATATTAGTAGCAGTATAGTACTATTGGTACAAGTACAATCTTCATCACCGTCACTTGCAATATATTTTTGATGTTTCATTGTGTTTTCTATTTATTGTACACTTTTTTGCGCCTATTGTGTAATGAAATACAACAAACGCACACAGTGTGTGTGTGGGAACGTCAAGTTACTGCTGACAATGGAGAATGCTCTATTATTATGGCAAAATAAACTGTGTGTGTGGTGTTGGCGGTGGGTGGCACACACTCATTTCATATAAATTTCAAGAGAACAGTGAACCACTGGAGAAAACTACTAATCATGGAAGTCTATATCACTAGCGGTTACTCTGCTTGCTGTATTTTAGGGTACTGCTGATATTTCCTTGTGGAATGAAAAGAACAACTCATCTATTATGGTTCTGATAATAGAATTATAAACCTCATCAACCCAACCTACCAAAAACTACAGCGTGTACTGTGTATGCATCCATATATTTGTACATGCTACCAAAGTACAAAGTAGTTCCAAAATTAACTTTTTTCAAAGAGACACTGCCTCAAAAACCGAGAAACCAAATGGAGTGTGGCAGCACGCTAAAGAGTTCTCTCTACACTTTGCGCGCATACATAATACATACACACAGAGGGAAACAATGCAACTGGCAATAATGTTTCCTGTAGAAAGTTTTTGGAGACTTTACATACCTATATTACAATGTGTAGTTTAGTTTAGATATAAATGTTTAGTATAAATTACGCAGTCACAAGAAACAAAAACTGAATACTGAAACCGATCTCAGCTCGATCGCAATTTCAGAGTATTTTTCATTCAAGACTAGAATCGACTCAGCAGTTTTCTTCCTCCTTTGAATGTATGTATGGCTGCCCCTTGGAATATTTTCCTCAACCGAAAACTACAAAACCGCTCTCTTTCCTCATAATTTCCTCTTCTCGTTTCTCCTCGCTCTCGTTTTGTTTTCTTGATTGAAATATATTACAACCAACTGGAGCACCCTAAATAGCACCAAGAAAGTGAAATAGCTTTTTCTCAGCCAAAGAGACGACGACAATGATGGTGATTGCGTTGTTTTCTCATCGTGCCAGCCGAAAGTTTCAAAATATCCATGTATTCTGTATTCCAAAACTGAAAACCACAACAGCTCACTCCTCACAAGAACAACAACAAACAACAGCACTCCAGCATCAAAAACAACTAAAGACATTTTTGTCCCTATATTTTCCGCCTCCTCTCTGTACAATCCTATTATGAGAGCTGATATGATAGGATATGAAAAGTTGTTGTAAAATCATGTGAATTGGAAAAGGTTGACATGAAAGGTCACTCTAATTCTCATATAAATACTATTACGAGCATTCCTTCCTGCATTCCATTTCTCCATTCAGTAAATGTACACATTAGGTATATGCACAAGAATACGATAAGAACATTCAACATGACAGCAGCAGAATTCCACTCCAAATATCTCCAGAGTCGCGTCCAACATTCTTTCTAGTTGTAAGAGTAGTAGTAGACTTATTTGTAGATGGTAATGTGCATGAGTGCACCATAAATCCATTCATAGTTAGTATGAATGATATAATAATATTTTAATAATATGTTTTATGACAGTTGAAGATGAGATGAGCTAGAGTGTCTCTCTCCTTTTCTCTGAAAAACAAGCTTGAAATATTAAATACGGTAATATGGAAATTGGGGTGGAGTGGTCTATCCATCGTATTATCATCTTCATCATCATAGTATCTTCTTTACAGTAACAAGAGGAGTATGAGTATGAAATAGTAAAATTAAGAGTAGTGGTAACAGTCATTGAATATTTAATTCATTTTACTATGATAAGGGTGGTGATGATGACGAGATGAGAATGAAGAATGTCCGCTCCGTTTTCGCTTAGGATGAGTTGAAAAATTCAGTGGAAATGACTGGAGAAGCGAGAGAATATGAGAGACGGCTAGATAGATTCAGACTCGGCTTTTCAGACAGACACGATGATGATAGAAGCATAAAATGGAAAGCTTGCCTTCTCTATGTGTGTAAATTAATTGGGAATGAAAATTGGGATGATGATGTGCATGATAGTATGTCCTGCTGAATTCTCTCGTGATATTTGTGAAATGAAAACGATAATAATTCTGTTTAACATTCAGTTTAAAGAAGTTAACCTAAAGAGAGATAATGATGAGAGGGAGGAAATATGATAGTGTGTAGAATGGCCAATAATGATAGAAATGAAAGGTTGGCAGAAAGGAAAATATTAGAAGGAAAGTACCTTTATAAGCGCATTATTATCATCTCCTTTCCGTTTTACTCATTCATGAAATCAGAGCCACTTGCCACGTTTTATTCAGAAGAGCGTTCATTAAGTCAGTCATTCATTCATTCAATTATTTGAAAGCTCTTATTTTACGTGCCTTTTCTGGTACCACTGCCAGTAGAGGTTGAACATATACCATTTATTAGGTAAATTGTCTTTCTATTTGCATGTCTCTAGTCTCTGTGCATGCCTATCCCTTTCTCTGTTTTTGTTTGGTCTCAGGCGCACAATTCATTAGCAACTCATTTCTCTTATGAATCTTCTCAGATGACTAAAATAAATAATTATTTTCATCATCACATCGTCTCAGATGATGTGGCCGTGGCATGACATGCATGGCCTAGTTTACTCCGTCTCTAGAAATGTGAGCAAATATTGGCAGTAGAGTACTGAAAAGGAAAAGAAAGTAGGAGGAAAGTTGAACTGACAAAAGTAAGCGGATATTGGAAGAGCGGATTTTATGTAACAAACTATCAAAATGGTGCTGGAGTGGATGATAAAAAATATTTTGTAGAGAAGTGGCACAAAACGTGCATAACATCCGATCCACATAGAATCCATTCGTATTTTCACGTTTCCGCCTGCTTCTATCTAGCAATAATATTATTTTATTTTATTGCTGTTCATTGCTCAACTCTCAAATTCTTCCACCACTTTCACAATATGGCATCTGACACACACTTTTCTCGAATCATAAGAGACGAAAAATCGCGTTTCAACTTTGTTACTGTTTCTAAGCTATGCATAATGTACATAAGTTGCCTACGTTATAAAGACAATTCATATTTTGCAAAAATACAACTTTGTCAAGTGGAAATATTATGTAACAAGCAAGAACAAAATTTTGATTTGAACGCTCAAATCCGCTCATCAAATGCTGTGCTCGTATTCTTTTTTATGTTTTCATTGATAAATAAATGAGCAGTGCTAGTTTATGTACTTGCAGTGATGCAAATTACTATACAATTAAAACAACATAATAGAACAACATAATAGTGCTAATAGGGAAAACGGACTAGTAGGAATTTTTTATTTCTAATGTAAGCCGAGTAAGCATGACTCTAATTAAATAGCATTTCCTATTTTATTCCAACAGAACACAATGACAAGAATAGCAACATGCTACTACTTGTGATAGATTTTCATGTTGTTGACACACAAAATGGCCAACTCATTAAATATTTGTAGATTACCGTTATGGTCCAGTGTATATTAGAATATATAATATTACCCATTGCATGATACTACGAATCTAAAAATAATATAAAATATGATCACCATAAATTATCTAACTAGTACAAAATACTTTTTTCACTTTTATAGCGTGGGTTTATGCGTACATCTCTCTCTCTCTCTCTCATGTGTGAGTAATAATAATAATGACAGTCCATTCTCGTCTGAGCTGACACCATCAATTATTAAGCGATCATTGTCATAAAACAGAATGGCAGTCATTGTCACTGTCAATTTTTTTTATATGTCATTCTATATTCCACCAAGCATACTAGAAAAGTGAAGGCAAAAGAATCTCATCATCATCCTCTCTTGCATCTTCTCGCACTCAAAACCCATTGCAACTCAACTTTTTTGATGCGTACATCTATCCAAATAGGGCCATTAAGAAATGGCCTGCCATTCAAGAAAGAATGCCAGTCAGGCAGGCCATCAACATCAACCTTCTCCCCGTGTAGGACACTTACTACTTATGTAATGAAAATGAACCCGTCTTCTTGTAAATCGTCTATAAAAAGCGTGTCACTATCCTCTGTTCCGTCATTTCATTCACAGAGAACTCTTCTCTTTTTTTATTCCTTTTTCGTCTTCCTCTTGTCACTCGGCAATTATGTGAAGTCAAGTAAAGCTTTGAAATTATTGCTGTACGAGTGTCTAGTTATTATTACGATATTATGAGACTGCTCGAGAGTGAAGTAGATGACTGGAACTCTCTGGACGTTGTTGTGGATCATATTATGATTACGAGATATGTATTATGAAGATGCTGGCGGGATTTTTTTTAAAAGAAGGGATACTGGTTAAATAAAAGTTGCGATGACTTACATTACAACTTTATTTTGTGGAAAAAATGAAATTATTTGATAACAACATATCTTCGTTGTCAACTGATAACTTAATTTTCACTCAAAAAGTCGCAAACGAAAGACGCAATATGCCAATGTTACAAATTTTGAGTATCACTTGAGTGTAGTGTTGTATTTTATATGGTGTAAGGTGAGCTTTCCTTTGTATTCTAAACCATACAGGGACAAATGTCACGTTCACATTTCGCATTGCACTACTTCAACTGAAAACAGTTATATGGAAGGGATGTGATCTATTGAAAAACGAAAGGAAAAATTGAGAAATTAACAAAACGCCTAATACAATACTTCATCTCTTCAAATGAGTTAATGAAATTTTTTTTATCATATTGGCTTCGTCCTCAGAATTTTGATTGTATCACGTATTTGGGCTTTAAATTTATGGACTTTGTAGAAAACGTAAACGTCAATCTTTCACTTAAATTTGTGTTTTATACATAATTTACATAATTGATGATTGTCGTCGGTCATCGGAGGAGCCTGAACGGTGAATAACTGATGATCGACAAAATATTCGTTTAAATGCATATGTAAGTAAAATTCTGCAATACTCCTGTTATTTGCATTATTTTCGTGCTCCCCCGAATTGACCAATTCGCAAAAGTATTGAACTGGAAATAAAGGGCTACATTGATGATGTTTTGAGAATCGCTGGATGTCCATCAATTTTATCTTTTCCAATTGCACGACACCAATATTTATTACGGTACAACCATGCAATTCGTACTTTCACTGGGTCTATAAGTACAAACCGAAAATGTTAAATTCCTTTGGTATGAACGGCAAAAGGCGACGACAAGAAACTACGTCAATGGAAGTAAAGTAAAGGGTAGTAATGCAGGCAAGAGTGCTCTTGCGACGGCTGCAACTTACCTACACATCACAGACATCAACACAAACGCTCAATAAGTTCCATTTTCTCTCCTTTTTTTAAAAAAAAAACATGTTATTTTCCCGCGAGAGTGAGAGGGAATTGGGAACCAACATGAAATAGAATTGGCTAGACTTGACTCTGTCAATGCAGAAGCAATTTTCTATTACCACAGTAAAGGAAAAAGTACTATTATACGAATGTCGTTGTCTAAATTTTTTTACAAAGATGAACAACTACAGTAGAGAGAATACACCAATTCACGATTCACGGCTTTATCTTTTGCCTGTCTTAACTTTCCAGTATTCCGACTACAAGTACTACGAACGCATCACCAAAATGCATTGAATTTCATTTAAAATTCCGAGAATCAACAAAAAGAGCACTTGAGGAAAAAATAAAAACAAATTGCACTACATGTTATTATTATTGTGTACATATTGCAGACAACAAACTAAAAGCTAATGTGAATAGTTTGAATTTTTATATGAAAAAAGTACAATGCTCACTGCACTGCAAGACGATCATGGCATGGCGTTCATCTCTCAGTTAGAATTCAAGTGTACGTTGTAAAAGACGAGTAGATGAGCAATAATATTTTGGAAAAATCATTTACAGCAGTGCGGACTCTAAATGCAGACATGATTTCGGCATGACCAAATACAAATAGCAGAAGCGAAAAAACTCTCGTTAACTCAAGTGTCATCATCATCCTTTTAACTCATGAACGTAGATTCACAATCAGTTAGTCAAAGTCAGCACTACGTCCCACACTTCTTGCGCAAGAGGATGGTCCCAAAACTTTTTAGACTGCCGGAAATGAAGAAAACTTTTCGAGTTATAAGCCAAAGAAAACAGACGACGAGAGAGTAAATTTTAGTTAAAAAGTTTTTTTACAGGAAATCCACATACAAACGTAAAGAGAAAGTTGAAAAAGTAGAAATACAAATAATACGCATATTATTATAACTATAATAACAATTATGATTATAAAATGGCTCCTTATTCACCCGCCACCATTTCTTTGCCAATACATCCGGGAAATGCACTTTTCATCTGGTCGTTTTATACCCACCGCGTATGCTTTCTCTATTCTCCTCGCCATCCGCTTCTTACCACCCACCCGTATCATTATCTTACGTTTCCATCCTCTCTCCTCCTCCTTCTTTATAATATATTTTCTCTACTTTCACTTAATGGAACCTATGAACCGTCAAGTAAAAGTTCACGCGTTGTTTGTTTGCTTGGAATCTCAATTTCGTCCCGACCATCGCCACCACCAAAAAATAATCCTCCTACTTTGTCCATCGAGAGAAAGCCAAACCTACCCATTTTAGTGTTATGTTGTCTAATAGTAATAATAACAATAAGAAAGGCACTTTAGATGGCATGTCGCACAGTCAGGCTTCTAAAATATATTCCAAAAATCGTTTTCTACTTGTCTTTGCCCAAATATGTAAGTAAGTGCTACACTATGTTCCATTCTTTTAGCAAAGCAAAAGAGAGAGAAGGGAACACGAGGACAAATATTAACCTGACTACAAGGTCGAGTGTCAATAAGCCTCTATTAGTTTCTGCCAAAAAACTCGTAACTTTTACTTCTCATCTCTTGCAGCTCCTTCTCAGTTTTCTTTCGAAACGAAGGCAAGCAAGTTGTGAAGAAGAAACGAGAGAAAAAATGTCTCTCTTTTTATACCGCTTACCATCACACTCCTTCTTGCCCTTTTCTACTTATTTTTCTTCCCAGAGAGAGCAAACGAAGAGAAAATGAAAAGCTCGCTGTCGACAGTGAGATATATCGTTTACTTTACTCTACAACTCTGCTCCTGTTTGCCATTCTGGTATTTTTTTAAATTTCCACTTTTGTCTGGTTGTAGCAGTAGTAGTGGCATTACTACACTCTGCTCCGGCTATGTGTATAGGGAAATTCAGACATGTGATTCATACAACCAAACAAACAGATAAAAAGCCCACCTCGACAACCTTATATTAAACCTCCTGTCTCAAACAAACCCATTCTTTTCCTCCTCTTCGTTCAAAGCTGAAGCCGCACATGCAAGTGGAGAGAGGCACACTAGCTTCTACTTCTCTTTACGGAGCAGTTAAGGAAATGTAATGGAGAAAGTGAATAGCAGCGGCAGGACTGGAAGGAAGGATATGGTTCCTTCGTGGTTGCCGCACCGCCAAATGAAAAACTTTGTTTTTCCTTCCAGGCAAAGTAAGCAAAAGTAAATATACATGCATAGTAAAGAGAGTATATCTAACCCATTCGTGTTTCCTTACAAAAACTGAAAAAGGCTTATTAAAAAGAAAATCTCGCATTAGCATCTGTAGTAGTAACACCGCCGCTTTCACCATCGTACCAATTCCACAGTAGTACTGTGACAGTACAGACACTATGCATAAAGAAAAATATGCAAATGGAGAAAGGAGAAATCAAGAAATAAAAAGAAAAAAATTCAAAATACTGTCGTTCTCTTTCTATCCGAATGAGAAAGTCAAGTGGGATGTGAAAAAAGTCAAGAAAAAACTTATGAACGACCTTTCCAGTTTTTCTTCACAGCAAAATTGCAAAAGTCGGTCTGTACTTTTACTTTCTCTTTTTAATATTTTTTCTTGACTGTTCAAATATTTAGAAAGGAGAAGAGACTCATAAATATATGTGCATAGTGAGTTTTTTTACCACAGCACCACCACCAGACCAGCAGATCCGTTTGCTCTTGATGATGATTATGAGAGAACGTCTACGGTAAGCACAGACCTAAACTACACGACTACGACCTTTTAAGAATTTTTTATTCGCCTTTCTTTCTTCGCACTCAAACAAACATGTAATCTCTCCGAAAAATCGTATTCCACTCAACATTCTCTTCTTCATTCAACTCTTTTCCTACACTCGCTGGCTCCATCAGAGCATCAGCTTTACGGTTCAAGAGCGTTCAGCGGCATTCAACAGAAAGAATAGCGGAACAACCTTTTATTTTGTATTTTTTCTTAGAAAAAATTTGTATATGCGCTTATTTTACTTTTATGCGTTTTTGTCTTGAGATGTAAAAAATTGTGAGAGTTGATGCTGATGATGCTGGTGCTGCAGTGAAGGTTGAAAAGAAGTTTTTTCTTCTGATTTGTATGCACTTTTTGTTTCGCTTGTATATGCAATAGGTGTATGTTTGTGTTTATGTATGCAAACACGAGGACATGATCATGATGCACGTCATGTCAACATGTTGTGTTTTTCAAAGTTACTGAAGAGAGGGAACGAAACGAAATAAAAATGAAGAAAGAACCCAACAACCTTTTAAAATCAAAGAACTTGGAAAAATCTATTAGATTTTTCCAAGTTCTTTGTTTAAAATGGGATAAAAAGGTGTACACTTTTCAAAAGAAGCTTTTTCGCCTAGTATGTTGGTATAGTTTATTCATAAATTTCAGTGGAAATATGTTATGTTCCTTTTTGCTGACATTATCTCAATGTTTTTGATGGGAATGGTGGTGGCGGTTGTTGTTGTTGTTCTTTTTGTAGAGACAAGAAATAAAATTGGATGGTTGTGGGGTAGGCAGAAATAAAAAATCTGGTCTTGAGAAAGAAATTTTACTGATGATGAGTAAAACAATCTTGGACTTTGTTTGGATTGGGAAATACTCAAGATCCCCCTCTCTTAAGGTATCTCAACATTATAAAATTGCTCAGTTTACTACTGTCACTTTCCCGAAATTGCGTAAAAGTCTCCGTTCTTTCATCTCCATTCTTTCTTTAAAGAAAAAGAAAGTTAACATGCTTTCTTCTGCTCTTCGCTGCTCTTACACTCAGAAAAGATTCATGGCATGTCTACCTATTCTGCATATTTTGCATACATAATGCATCATGATGACTATCTCTAACAGCAGCCACTACTACCAGTTTTCCTTAGGACAAAAATACCTTCTTGTTGAAATTGCAAAAGCAGAGGACATTACAAAAGCCAAAGCCGCATACCACAAACAACCATAATGTATACCTATTCGTTCGTTCTCTTTTTTATTGGCTACAAAACTGAAGACGTCTGAAAATCGTCTTCCTATCTTTTTTTAAAGACACTCAACCAACAAGCCTCCATGATACTGGTGGATTATTTTTGGATGATTGTAAGAGAAAATCCAACTCGTTTCCCTAAAATGCTAGATAAATAATATCCATAGTCAATAGAGTAGAGAAACGAGAGATAAAATCATAAATGTCTTTAAATCCATTACTCAGCAGGTAAACATGCAAACATATGGAAATCATAAAACCAGATGGGGAACTATTAAGAATTCACTATTCTATCCTTGAAACGAAAAAAAGGTTTATGCTGATAAAATGATTTTTTCTCGAAGTATTTTAAGTAGTTTAGATGCACAGGTAGGCAAAAAATAAGCTGAGCATCAGAAATCATTATAAAAATGCTTTATGCAATATAATGGTTCTTATTCATCTATAATAAAGTGTATCACTTCTAGATGAAGTGTCTATAAGGCAATAGATGCGTTCTTCATTTAAATAGCTTGTCTTTTTGTCTTCATACACGACAGATTATGTTACATTGAGCGGTTCATATAAATTCTTAAAACGATCATAAAGAGACGCAAGTGATAGAAGGAGGCACACGTGTCTACTCGTTCATCTATATTTTATTGAAACTTTCATTTCAACAAATTTTACTGTTAAGTTTTTAACACGGAATTAAGTGGACAGCAGATAGAAAGAAAACTTTCTGCACCCAATTTCCGTTTTGGTTCCATGTATGTTTAGATATTGTTCCTGTACGTACATTTTTAATGCAAGCGCAAGTTCAAGTTCGTTGTACCTTTACAGTTTTTTACAACGTTTTTACATTCTTACCTTCAAACAAAAACACCATTTGTTTCGAAATTGCCAAACAAAGATTGTTTCTCTCCCATATCATAAAACCACGGATATTTGGTAGTCTCGTACAAAAAATACAGTTTAAGCATTTGCATACATATCAACTCGACTTTTGTAAAAATGCTTACACTGTAATGGAAAAAGTAGCATTTATGCAAAGAGAGAAGGATATGTTTATTCATAAAATGAGCATCAGCTTTCACTTTTCCCTCTCTATCTTCTTGTTCACGCATTCATTCCTATGTGTCTTGATGCTGATGCTAAAAAGCTTATTGCTAACTCAATCCACAACACTCAACTGTATAGCTTTTAGTTCTTGTAAAAAGTGTGCTTCATGTATTTTGTACGAGGTTTTGAGTGTGCTAACATACGCACATGCCAACTTTGAGAGAAGAATGTGACATGAGTTATTTTACATTTTGCATACATATATTTTGCCTTTTCGGGAATTTATTTTGTTGGTAACTTTGTTAGCGATGTGGGTCTTTCGTACTTAAAAAGTGTGTACTCACGATTGTGTAGCTTTCCATACATTTCTTGTTTTGAACTTTTACTTTTACTCCACGTTTCACCTCCGCACCGCCAGCATCAACATCACCAGCAGATACTTTTCTCATCCATCTATCAATTCAATGCAGAGACACAGAAGCAGGAACATAAAAAGTCGAAAAAATAGTTTCAGAGTCACGATCCATCTTTTGCCACATTTTTCTCCATCACTAGCTACAGCTTTTCCGTCTCTCCATCTTTTATTTCTCCAGCCAAAGAATTGATCGATTTTATTTTTACTTTCCATAACATTCAGTCATTCGTTCATATTATTATCACGCTTATTTCCTAAATATAACAACGTAATTTTTAAATAGAAATGCAAGTAGTTCTTCAACAAAACCAACATTCCACGGAGAAACCGAGAGAAATGATGTACCTCGTTGATTTCTTTTCTCCTGAAGGAAAGAAGGAGGGGGAAAATTGTTACACATGAAATGTTTTAGTTTACAAAACACACGGGCTATAATATATTATCCAAGTTGGTGTGCACAAGTTTCATAGTAAGAAGAGAAAAATTATTTTTTGTGTACTTGGCTGTTAATGGAAGTGGAAAAGGCAGTAGACTTTGTTTGGCAGTTCCACATTTGTCTACCCTTTCAAGTTCAAAGTGGGAATGAGAGGTTTCCATATACTCTGGACACCATTTCTTCAAGCATAACCTGCCTGTTCTTAGTTGTTGGTCCTCAATGACATTTCCATGTAGTCAACCAATAAACATTTTTGGCGTTTTGTGTTCAATTAAATTTAGGTGCGTTACATGAGGCATACGTTTTTCAGTATCTACTCCTGACGTCCTGACTATTCACGACGTTTAACCAACCTCCAGGCTGCCAGAAAGGTCTACCTAATGAGAAATCCCGCTACGTTACTTATAAAACTCAATGAAGTAAAAATATAATGAAAGTTAGTTCGGTAAAAACAAAATGTTTTGAAGGACAACAACATAGGCTCCTTTTATTCCCATTTCAAAGGTAATATATATTAAAGTGCACATGTACGCACGTTGCTTATACCTTATATAATATGCTGTATGTTTGATGTCCAAAAAGTGAAACATCTGTATTCTGCGTACATAGTATGCTGGGCTGAATAGCAGAAAAGGCAAGGAAGCAGCATAAAGGCAATGTGTCTTCATTAGCGTTCCTTTTTTTAAACTTTCTCCCTTTTCCTCATCATTCCTCTTCTTCAAGAACAAGAAGCTAGGATCCTTATTAGATCTACATCTTGTGCCGAAGCAATTGCTACGAGAAGCCAAGTAGCCATAAAAAATATATGTTTCATAGGAAGCCGATATTACTTTTTGGTGATATTAGAAGCCTTTTATACCCACCAAACTTGCAATATTAGTCAAAAAAGTTTACTAGTGTTCCACATTATATTCATGTATTTATCTTTAAACTCAGATCAAGGATAATTTGTACTGGAAATGAAATCTAAGACACGTGATCACACCAACTTTACATGCATTTTTCTCTTCCAACTCTAAGCCCGCCATCTCTCTAGCTAACTATATCCCTATATAATTTATGATTACATTTTCGTAAAACTAAAAACCATTCTTAAACTAGCTTGCTTTTATAGACAGCCACTGACACACACATGCATATAAACACATCTTTAACTAGAGCCATTGTAGTCATAAAAAGAAGCAAAAAGAGATATTATTTTACATACCAAATTTTTATAGGGTATCCTCCTCAGACTTCCTTTTGCATAGAACATACACACTAACTACAGCAGCAAGTCCACTTTCCCAAAATGCTATTCAATTTTATAACTACAACTTTGTATCTTTATCTCTTCTTTGCACTGTTTCATACACACACAAAAAGAGATTTCATGAGAGACAACAACACTTTTTATGGACCTTCTCAGTAGCCGAATTGATATGAATAGCAAAATATCCTTTCTCTGTACTAAACTCGGCAAATGAAATACTTCTCAGTTTAATTTGAGCTTCGTTATAAAATTCAACTAACTTTTATTCATTTTTTGCTTGGCCCTAACTATCTTGGAGTAATAAGCTTGAAAATTATATTTTCTTCCTTTCCTCTTTCAAATGCTCAGAGAGAGGGAGAGCCACGTCCATGAATTCCCCTTTAATATTAAATCATTCCCTTTGAAATCATGCTTTTTCCTCCTCCTCCAATTAATTCGCACAGCCTCACACTCTAACACACGCACGTGTATATTACATTATTTGTATACAACCCACGCACAGAATATCTAGAAATGAGGAAAGAGAAAAATACGGAGACGAGGAAAATGAGTTAAAAATTTTGTTTTCAGTTGGAAAGCAGATAACTGGAAGACTTTTCGGATTGGCGTCTCACTGACTGACTTGCTCGCTTCATTCTGTCTTGTCTCGCCTCTTATTCCTCCAGTTTTTAGGTTAATATCCTATATGCATCCTGTGTGTTCTGTCAGTTTTGCGGGAGTAGTAGTGTGTGTTGAGGAAATTAGGTGAAATGGAAATTCCCGTAAAAAGAAGCGATGGGCAGCAGCAGGCAAGCCGAGTGGAAAAGAGCCGTCACGCTAGTGAAGCTCTCGTTCTCTCAAGGCTCAAGTCAGAAGGGTTGTGTGGTGTGTTCGAAAGAGACAAGAGAGTTTATAAATTTGTTAAAACGCTGTTGTTATAATATGTATGCAGACCCACATGCTGGGAGGAGTATACACATGAAAATCACATAAACACTATACACACTGGTGTAACAAAAAAACTTGGTTTGGTAGTCTGAGCGAGAAAATTAACGAAAGTAAGTCAAGTTGTTTTGGACTAACGAAGACTACTACTGCTAGTAGTATTGGTCATGGTAGCAGAAGATGTGGATACACATGACACGAAGGAAAATTAATGCAATTATCTTTTTGCGATGGGATGCTACCAAAAGAAAAACCAGACCAGAGAAAGAGAGAGAACTAAACGAAGTTCTCTTTCTGGAACAAAAATAGAATCAAGAAAAAAGAGAAACTTGGTCTTGTCATAAAAACAGACAGTGTTTTTGTGAGGTTACTTTCTTTTACTGGATGGCTGGCTATGGTGGAAAGAATGGGAGCAGAGTTCTCAAATAATTGACTGCCTATAGAGAGAGAGAGAAAAAATGATGCTGTTGCACAGTAAAACGATGAGGAAAAAACTTTTTGGTTAATTTTTCCTTTAGATGAATTTCATCAGAGAATAAAATTTTAGGAGGAATTTTCTCTCGGAATGTTATGATAGCTCTTCGTTATGGATTGTTGAGTTGTTCCTGTTTTGTCTTTCTTGGTATTTTTATGCACTGCTAATTTTCCTTTTGAGTTGGAAAACACGAAGGATGGAGTTTCAGTCAGTCTCTGGATTAATCTATTAAACCCAAAAACATGGTATTTTCGGCCAGTAAAAGCGAACTCGATCTTCTCAAGAGTGAAATTATAAGCTTTTTAGTCATTTTACATGATCTCATCAGCGCAGCGATCAGTGTTAAACACTGGAGAGATTTTCTTTCGTTGAGGAAATGAGCTGGAAAAAATGTGTATTGATGAAATTTATAGTGCAGTCATTAGATAGGAGGAACATTCTTTTCACTATATAAAGTTTGTGTATTACCAACCATTCATAAACTGTGTGAAATATTTTGTATAGAGACTCTAATCTTGTTTTCAACACAGAAACGAGCAAAAAATGAATGTTTTCTCATAACTTGGTCATGATCACACTATAAGAAAAAAGCTATAGACAACGATTTTTCTTTGTCTGTCGATGCTGATGATATTTTGATGGAAAAAGCTGGCAAGAGAGATTTCCTATGTTCGTCGATCACTTTTCACTAGTGGTGAGCTGGTTTATACAACCAAAACATGATGAGATTTTCTCCTTGGCTTCTTCAAGTCTTTTTACTCGCCTTATCGGCTTTGTTGAGGGAAGAATAAGAAGTAAATTTAGCGGTAATATAGATACACACTGAGAAGAAAAACAACGGGACTGCACTGTTCCTACTTTGGAGACCTATTAAAGATAATTCCCAAATGGAAAGTGAAATGAGTATGTGTACTAGAGAAAAGGCCAAAGAAATAAGTTTTTTACCGGAGTACACTAGCCTTTTCTTTGGGTCTCACTCTGGGTTTTTGTCTATATTTAATACGCAGTTTGGGAGAAAGAGGATACAAACAAGGACACACAGAGTGAAAGCTGAGCTTGTTGCAAGTTGAGTCACTGCCATCAACTCTTTACTGCTGTTTCTCGTCTGCTGCGGTTTCGGTTTTGTGTTTCAGTGTAAAAAAATTTCTCTCTGTAGTTTCCACTCATGGACAGAAAGGAATATTGAATGTTGTCGTCGCGGGTTGAATGTCGTTTAGCAGAGCAGCAGAGACTACTACGGATATATATTTGACGCGGATAGGAAAAACAAGAAAGTATCCAGTTTTACTAGAGAAGACACAAAAAAGGACAAACAAACAGTGAAGATGTAGCACTAGGAAAAAGTTTTTTCTTACGATTTTGTAAAGATGAAGTGGGTGCGTAGAGACCTCGTTCAATGTCTTGCTCGATAGAGGGAGAAAATCAGACTGAAATGGAAGTACGCTCAAAGCTAGTCTTCTCGTTCAGGAAATTTTTGTCCGGGAGAGGAGAAAAAACCCGTAAAAGGAATAACATGTACTATATATTATAACTTGTGTATTCGTAGGAGGAAAAAAGAGGCACTGCTGGTGCTTTGGAAGATTCTCTGAAATGCAAGCAGCAAATGTCAGTATGCGTTCATGCCAAGATAGAGAAAATGGAGAGACATTCATAGGCCGCGTATAAAGCTTTTGGGTTTGAGTTGAAGGATCCATATGAGCCTCTAAACTGCTGGATATGTGATACATATTGCATTAGTCCCTTTGGAAAATGAAAGCGGATGTTTTTTGAGTCGGAAAATGTCAAATATTTAGCATATTTTATTTATATGCTCATAAATGTTGCAAACATGATCTATAGTCAGTTTTCTCTGAAATTATGAAAATGTGTCCCGACCTCATGTTAGGTGCGTTAATATCAAAGTAAAGTGCTTATGGTGTAGTGGCTATGTTCTAACGTGTACTACTTTACTTTATTTTTTACACAATGTAAGCAAGCTCGTAAACGTTTGTTAGATGGAGAGTAGTGGTACAATGTGAAATGTGTATGTTGAGCAGTGAAATGTTGTGAAGTGCGATGGTGGTCGTTCACGTAGGGAAAAAGAGGCTCTTTCTCCTTTCTTTCCTTTCATTCTATTCCACCTTCTTGCTCTGTGTTCTTCTATGCTCGGCTCATTCTTTCCCTTTTCTCCTCCTGGCCAAAAAAGAGAGAAGTGTAATAATAAAATGTAAAAGTGTAATGAATGTTCTATGTGTATGTGTGTATGGGCTTTCATCGTTTATGAGAGAGTGGAAAAATACATAATATTCTTACACCCGGCTTCACTGTGAAATGCGACTGCGTCCCCCTGTGTCCTTCTATAATATCTAGAGAGAGGGAGACAGATAGATGAGTTGGGTTATTGGGTATGCGATTGTATTTTGGTTAAAATAATGAAAGGAAATCCTTGGTTAAAAAATGAACAAGAAATTGTGTTTTTTGTATTTACGGTCGAATTTTGTAATGCATGTTTATACCAACACATTTTCTTTCTCTATGCAGCAGCATACGATACATTGCTAAAACAGGCAGTTATATATTTTTAACAAGTTATAATACAATTTATATTTTAAATATTTATTTTCGAATCAGGAGATATATACAATGTTTTTACTGCAGTTATCTTTTTTATGATAAAGTTGTGCATTTCATATTTTTTAGTGATAAAATGGCATTGCTTGACAAAAGATTAGCTTTGATGAGTATACTGAGATACACTTGACTGAATTTTTGTTGGATAAATTTTGTTGTAAAGTCCATTGCCAATAAACGACCTATGCAAACAGAATTAGAGTTCGACATGAACAAAAAGGTCCATTTAGAGCAGTCTAACGGTGGAAAGAAGTACTCGTTCAACGGAGGGGAAATTCGCTGGTCCTATATACAACTTTGGAAGACAGAGGAGTCTGCGTTGCTCCATCGCTTTGCTTTGTATAAATGCATACGGATATTGAGAATATCGTCCGTCAGACTCATGATTTTATTTGGCATCGCCTTGCTGAAAAGTTTCACTAATACATGCATAATAATTTCAATATCAACCAATCAATTTTGTAGGATGAACAAACAGAAGTAAACATTGCGTCCGCATTCACACAAAAGTTTTATAACTGCATTTATTTGTATGTATATTTAGATAATAAAGAAATATCTACCACCACTTTTATACGTACCCATTACTGTATTCGAATTCGTCCCTACAGTACAGCAGTACTACCGCTTACTCAGAGTAAGAAAGTAGTTTCTTATCATAAGACCGCTTATTGTAATTAATAATTAGTCTGTAAACATTTATATTTAAGTTTGACGAAACTAAAATGTTGAGCAGAACTAAGGACATTGTAGAGCCCAAAAGATGCCCCGTCATGATGTGAAAATTTGTGCAAAGGAAAAGAGGATACAAAGAGAAACGTCGATTCGTCAAATCGTCAATTCGTCAACCCCAGGCCAATCTTTGGTGGAAGTATGGTCATTAATAATAATCAATCCAATACCAATTACATTAAAATTAGTACTGGAAGCTTCAGATTATTTCTGGTATCGGGAAATTTTAAGAAGCGCACATGTACATTGTAGATAATTCTATCAGTTTGGAATGCTCACGTTTCGATTTTTTTGATACATTTTAGCTTGTTTCCAGCAACACATTGATTTTTTATAAATACAACTTTAATTCAAATCTTTTAATTACTAATAACAAGCAAATAATCTCAGTAAAGCAAATAAAATTCCCACGAAAAACCGCTTTACTCCGATGTATTTCTACGGAACTAACGTATGCAGCACCGAATTTATTACATATTTGCTTGGTTTATAATGTCAAAACAGGATTCAAAAAAGTGTTTGTATTCATGAGTAATTAATTTTAAAATTTGATCACACATATTTTCGTTATTTTGTATTATGTACCAACTAGACTGACTCGTTCACGTATCAAAAAATTACAAAATTGATCATACGTCGAAAATTAATAATTATACATTAATTTTCATGATATGATAAAAGTATATGAAAATGTATTTCTAACCTTTCGCCGTTCATTCTTACCAAGCCTTTTCCCGATTCGGCACTTTTTCTCAAAAGAGTCAAACTTTTGGATCATTTCATTTAATATCCCAAGTAAAAATAATCAATTTATCTCTCTCTCTCTCTGTTTCGTAAGTTCATCATTATTATGCAACCTACTGCTGCGCTCTCTGTATGCGATTAAACAGTTTATTTAATTTCTTTGAAAAGACTTCTAAACTTGCAATAATGATAAAAACTTCCAACAATGCAGTTTTTTTACCTTGGCCATGACTATTTTGCATACTCACTCTGTTGATTTGTTTGGCATTTTTATTTGCATCACAAAAATCAAACACAACAGGGCAGTCATTTTGAAGAACAATTCAATTCAATAATCAATTTAATATTACTTTTTCATGTGGATCTTTTCTCCGTTGCTGCTTCATATTCTAATCCGTCTTAAGAATCTTGCACAAAAAACTAACACACTAAAACTTCAAATGAAGGAATATCTTCAATGTTCCACTATTCACGCTGTTCTGTTCTTTTGTGCATTTCTTGGTATTTCAAAGGTGCTGCTGCTGGTGCTACCGGCTTTTCTGCTCTGCCATTTTTTTCCCTTTTAATCTTCTTGATATCTATGGGACGGACGTCTTTGACTTTTACTATGATGAACTGGAATGAAAACAGAAAAGCTGCCATTTTTTTGCTGATCCGCGGTCTCACTGGTATAATGAATAATTACAAAGGATCTATGAGGCAGGCAGGCAGCTAAAGGAAAATGAGACAAGACTTCATTTTCTTTAATCATTTCAATCTTCTTTTATATTCGTCTTTGCATATCTCAGCTCTTGTACAGAAACATCATAAAATTTATCGTCACTTATCTTCTATAATAAAGCTTACAATGTTGCGATATTAAAATGCAAGGGGAAATAATAAACCGATGTAGACAAGTAGGGTATGATTATTGGCTAGATGATTATATTCAACATTCAGAGACAGACAGGTTCATTTCATCGTCTTAAAGAATGGGTACGTATTTAGTAAAAAGTCGTAAAGTGAAAGAAGCGTTGCTTTGCTCGCCATAAAAATGGAGCTTGTAATTTGTTGCAGCTTGGATTTTTTCGGCCCGTTTAGGTAAAAGATTTTTTAACCAAAAAAATTTCTGCACTGTTCATTATCCTCCCAAATGAAGCCAAAATTCCACCTCTATAGTTGCTTGCCTTGCTGACATCATGATTATGGTGTCGGCACTAACGCTGCTTCTGCCCTGCCAATGACGAGAATGACGTGCTGGCATAAAATAAAAGAGACTGCTGTAATAATAATAAAAATAATGTTGTTAGCTTGTTTATAATAAAATACTGTGTGGTCCGTCATCATTCAACAGCCCATCTCACACAGGTAATGTATACCGCCAGAGCAAACTGAGGGATGACCAGACTTATGCCGAGGAGGACACCAGAGGGATAGTTTTTAACAGAAAAACCAACATAGTTTACAAGTTTATTCATTTTCTTTAGCTTCCCCGTTCATTCATGATCACGCACACACGCACAACCAAATCAAGATTTTAAAGATCAAGGTAAAAGATGCCGAGGAGGAGGAACAAACAAGAGGAATGGGAAGAAAAAATGGGGGAAATGCTTAAAAGAATGGAAGGAAGTATGCATATCATTTTACTGCTGTAATAGGAAGAATGTTGGGTTGATTGAGACTTGTGACTTGAGACAATATGCTTCCTCCTACCACCGAGCCATACTGTGACACCATACTACCTTTACCACCATTGAGATTGTAGGTGTGACCGCAATGCGATAGTTGAAAAGCTCAGAGGAGGATATATGGGAGCGCCCGTTTTTCAAAGAAGTGCATAATAAGGCACTATTAACCATTAAATGAAAAGCTATTAAGAACATTATTATGGAACGTAATAAAAAAACAAACATGAAATTTAGCACACGCATTTTTAACATTTTTTCTCGAACACAAATAACGTAAAAGATGGCTCTCAGAAAAAAATAATAACCTGGTCAATATAGTGTGCACATATAGTGTACCAAAGTACGAAGTCAGTCAATCAACACTTCATCGAATTGTTTGATCCGTTTTATATTAAATATTACATAAAATTATTCATTTAGCAGCTAATTTTTGCATTCAACAATGAGAAAAACATAGCCATTTAAAACTTTACCTTAAAACATTTAAAAACTCATCCGCAAGTTTACTAGAGTTGAACATTCTGGACCTTTTAACTCCAAACATGCTTACAACTTTAAGCATCTTCATGTAATATAATGTATTCAGTTGGAGCTACACATACTTTTAATAAAATGTATTTTCTGTTTGTCTTGTATTTATAATTTAGCATCTTATCTGTTGCTGGCATTGCTCATACTACAACATTGTTTTTGGCGTGTTTTAAATCTTAAAATGGCCATTTAAGCCATAAAAGCGTATTGTTAATAATTTTAAAGAAAGAGATACAAAATACTGAAAGCGAATATGCTGACAACTTTACAAAACTAAAAGGAAAACAATTTGTTCTTTTGAAATTTAATTTAAACTCATGCGTGTCACTTTCCCCTTCTCAACCCGCAGGTAAAACAACTTGTCCTCCAGTTGTCCCCAAGAGTAAACCTTTTGCAACCACTGGACAAGTATGGAGATTCTCCAAAAATGATTGCATTTCCATCCAGAGAAAGATCGGCTCATTTAATTTGAAACCCTTTTTTGCATTGACCATTCCGCTCCAGAAAAAAACTATTTATTTACGCTCATTATGCGAAAGCGTGTCCGTAGATTTCCCTCTTTAATGGGAACTCATGTATTTAAGTTGTATCAATATCCTTACCCGTGTAATCCATGACTGTTAAATCGTCTCAACAAAACTTCTTCCCTTTTTCCTATAAAAGCAGTAGATATTTTCCCATAAACTTCATTTTTACACTCCTCTTCGCTTACTTTAGTTCAGATTTCTTTCAAGAGAGCTTCCTTTTTTTGGTAAGACGACTCTTTCATTTCTTCTGGGCTCTGACTCAACTTGACTTTTCCCTTCTTCTTTCTTACATGATGTGAAATGTAAGCCGAGAGAGTCACTACTGCTTCTTAGTCAAACTATCTTAAATATCAAAAAACCCAGAAAAGCGTTTGCATTTTTACCAATTCCATTCCTCTATCAGAACCAACCACTAGCATAGGACATGCAGTAGATGCAGCACAGAAGTATGATGGGTTCATCACTATTATCATCCTCGTTCTTATGAAAGTAGTGTCAGTAGCAGTACAGTAAATCCTTCTCTTTAGTCAACTCTGATGGCAAACTTTACTCACCAAAATATGTGTATTTACTCTTTACTATCATTTCTTACATCATCATCCTCTCTGATTCCTCTGCGAGCCAAAGCTGAGAGCTAAAAGCCATAGCAAACTGAGCCATTGAACGTTGTTTGCAAGCACACACGTTGTTTCAGATTTTTCCCATTTCCACACACTCTCCGACTACAATACATTGTCTATGCGCTGCTTGTATGCTGGTCCCACAAGCAAAATCTAGAGAAGATCTGAGTGAATCCCAAACAACAAAGCCAAACCAAACGCAAGCCAGCAGCTCAAAAAAGTGAGAAGGAGAGAACTTCCCTTTTCGTCGTTTTCAGTCAGTCAGTCAGTCGGCTTTGCTCTCTTCTCTGGATGCACTGTGAATAGAGCTAGCTGCTCTGCTTTTTTAAAGGAAGGAAAACCGTTGTGCGCTGTGTACCGGTGTATTGAAGAAAAACTCGCTGAGAAATTTCATGTGTGTGGTTAGCTTGGTGGTGGTGAACTTATATCGTGATCATGAGATGAGCTTGATGAGCTCCTCTCATTTTCTCCAGAGAAGAGTGGATGATGTCAATCTGTTATCAGATTTTTAAGACAAAATAGAAACAAAGACAAGACAAAGTGTCTCGTTTTATCAACACAAACATTTTTGTGGATTGTTTATGAACCTTGTTTACTTGGAAAGAGTTGAAAAGACAAGACAAGAGAGAGAGAAAAGTTTTCATAGCGTGCGCGCGTGTTAATTGTGGTTTTGTCTCTTGACTTTGCGCACTTAACTTTCTGTTTTTAAACTCTTTTGGGAAAAATATTTTCCCTTTTTAAATTTCTAAAGTGTGTGCTCATTGGGGGGAAGTTTGGTTTCTATAAGAGGAAACACTTTGTGACTGTTTATAAAAAAAACAACCAGTTTTATTGTTGGTGCTGTTGACATCATGTTGTTGCTTTGCATATTTTGACTACAAGTCCAATTAAGATAATCAAACTGTTTTTCGTTAATAATCTCCATCTTGATTGTCGGTGCTTAACTACTCATCATTAAAATCAAAATCTATTCAGAATGAATAATAAAAAATCGTCCAATCTCTTTGAATATTCATAAGACTCAATATTTTTGACAACATGATGCACCAGTTTCTTCTATACAAATTCTCCAGCAAGTGTTTAAAGAATAGCTGTCTATAAATATGTGCATGCATGCATATTTATGCAACAATGTGAGATCATGAACGAGATGAGTTGATGATGATGACTTGAATTTGACCTGGTTCTCATTTCTCCTCCTTTTCTTTCTTACTTTTTTTCATTTTCTTCAACCAGCTCAGCAAGAAGAAACTATTAAGCAGAAAGAAAGACTGGTTGATCTTCTGCAAAAATCGTAATTTATGAGCATCGCGTAAATAAACATGAACAAGAAGACGGGATCATGATGATGACGATGATTGCAATCCTCATCATCGCCATCATCAACTGACTTTTTAATAGGAGAGGAGACTCTGTAGAGTAGGAAGAAACGACAAGAGAAAAAAAAACGAGTAGCATATCCGTTCTTCTTTGTAGAATACATTATTATTTTTATGTGTGTCCTATGTCACTACTGATTATATACATCTGAATATTTACAACTTCAGGTTTTTCATAGAGAATAAAAGTCATCGTGTGACCGTGTCATACACATATGTACCTATTTATCCATAAAAAGCAAAAGAAGAAAAGGAAGCAACAAAAAAATCAGAACCAAGTGGTGGCGGCGGTGGTGGCAGACATATACACACACTCAATAAAACTCAACTTGCCGTTATTGTGTTTTAATGTGCAACAGTAAAAAATACTATACACAATATAATAACATATAGTTATATATACCTACTCAGGAGTCAAAAAGTCGATTTAGCTTTTGTCACGATTTATTTGATTTTTTTTTCTTTTCGCGAAAAAAGTGGCTCCATTACTCTCAATACTTTGTCTGGTTCACACTTGGAAAGAAAATAGAAGAAAAAAAGTTTTCAAGTAGAGTAGCTTAAATGCTTGTATTTGGACACACACAGAGGAACACTGGTTTTGGAACTTCAAGCTTGTCAAGTGAATGAAAGGACAAAAACACACAGAGGCATGAAGTTACATGGTTTTTAAATGTGTGTTTGTTCATTTTTTTAAACGGAGGGCGACTTGACTTTTCGCTGGTGAGGTGACTCTTACATGAGGTTATTTAATTGAAATGTTCCTTGATTCTTGAGCATCAAGCAGAAATAGAAACAAAGCGACTCCTCTATCTGGAAATTTTAAAAGCGAGCCCTAAAGGCCCAAAAGAGAGTCCTTCTTCTCCTTTCGAGGAAAAAGTGTTTGTCAATTTTTACTTTACAGTTTTTTGTTTGCATGGAAGATTTCTCATGAAGAAAGAGAAACAAGTGTGTGCGTACACCGTTTGTGTAAAGACGATGAACAGGAAGACTGGCTTATGGACTCGATGGACTGTTCGTCTTGCTCTGTCTTCACTCTTGGAAGAGTAGTTTATAAACCAATTGAGTTGAATTGAGTAGAGGGAGAAAAGACGCATGTTTGTTGTTTAAGACACAAGAGAGAAGAACTAGTAGTTAGGCTGGTAGTGAGAAAGAGGTCTTTTATTCCACATATAATTTAATATACAATACATGTTATTTAGCAACTCAAGTGAACCAGAAAACGTGAAGACCTCCTGACGAAGAATAGGAGAAGGGAGAAAAAAGGTGCAAGGTGTTTTTTCTCTCTCTACCGTTCTTCTTGTGAATTCTCGTGACTTTACATAGCAAACAGAGAGAAGAAGAAGACGAAACAAGTGGCTGCTGCTGAGTATAATAATAGTGACTTACACACATCTCCTCATTCTCTGGTCTCCTCTGGAGAAGATTTTTTGGACAGGAAAGGGAAATAATATTCAACACCACAGCCATAAGATGAGTTGGTGGGCTGAGAGGTTTAAAGGACCCCAAAGGGTCTGCTGGTGCTGTTGCTTACTTACCCTTCTGTTGCTGACGCTCTCCATCAGCCTGGCTGAGAGTGCGAGGAGTAGTAGCAACAACGGTGCTGCTGCTGGAACACGACATCATCAGGTTGGTACAAAACTACATCATCCAAAAGTCTTAAAAAGTCTGATTGTCTGAGAGAGAGACGGAGAAAATGTATGAAACATTGTGTGTGCTTGTGCTAATAGCACAGTATTTATAGTTATGTCTTATGTGTGTATGTAGTTTTTAGCTATTATTAATGGTAATATTATGGATGAAAAATGGAAATGTATTCATGGCATGTTTAGCGCGTATATTTTGTAGAGATGATGGTTATAAGTAGCAGTGAAACCTGCAGAGAGTAGCGAGAAAATCATAAGAAAGGACTTGTTTCTAGAAATATGAGATGTAAAGTTTCCTGGTTTTGTCCATGCACAACTTGTAACACCAGCAAACAAGAAAATGTATGGATATTTTTATGTGTTGTGTGTGTACTCATATTATTATTATCGCCAGCAGCAAATCGACATCAGATGAAAGGAGAAGGAGAACGGAATCAGAGAATTTATTAGAGAGATGAGGAGGATGTGAGAGATGCGTTTATTTTTGTAGAAAGAGGGATAGCTGGGCCAACATAGGGCAAACAGGGCATGCATGCAACTTCAGCGATGATGATGCGATGCGAGATGAGGAGATGATGTAAATATGAAATGCTTTTTTATTATTACATATTATATTTCTTGGTTATGATGTGTTGTGATGTAATACTACCTGGTAAACATTTGATGTTGATGATGATCTTCATCATGAAGAATTATGAGGGTTCACAGCACACACACAATATGTGCTGCTGGAGAAATACGCTGGAGAATGGAAAATAAATAGTAGGTTAAATGGCCATGTTAAAGTATGAATGTACCTACCTGTACGTGACGAGGGAGTAAAGGATATTATCGGAATAATGTGTGCTGTGTGTATGCTTATTGCGTGCGTACAAGCTATGGAGTAGAAAATCATCCATGGTTTTCATGTTGTCGATAAGGATCAAGATTGACTGTTTATACCTAACTCATTGAGATATAATTAATATGTTCGTATTGTTACACATATTAATAAGTAGCAGATAATCAAAAACAATGACTTCGTATATTACCTCCAAACACTGTAGATACTCAAATACTCAAGCAGACCTCTTTTAGCTTTCAACTTTCATTGTTTTGGGTTATCCTTTGTGTAAACAAAAAGATCTTTGAAAATTTCAGGAAAATATCAATATCACGATATTTTTATGTTTAATTTCTTTACTAGGCATTTCGTGCTAAATTGATGAAAGCTAAAAGTGAAAGTAAGCAATATTGATTTCTTTACATGTCGTTTTTCTGACAACTCGTCCCATACATCATTCTTACATTATTAGCTTCCTGTTAAGTAAAACCATATTTTTGAAAGGGCTGGAACATTATCTACAGCTATTTCGATTTCATCCTGGGGATTATAAAATTTAATTAGCATCCAGTTATCTTTACATTGAGCAGCTTTTTACAGAAAGAATCTTTTTGAAATATCAGTACATGTGAGTAGGATAATTTTTGACAAAAATTTGTTTGTGTTACACTAGCTTCATGCTAGATATATTTTATGTTATACAGCGCCACTACAAAGTATTGCATAGTATCATGTTGAGTTTCAATTACAATTTTTTTTATTGCCACTGCTTTCTTCATCGTCAAATTTTAATGAGGAGAAGGTGCGACTTCAACTTCAAATCTATTTGAGAAACACAAAAGTTTAAAAAGTACGCAAGCAATAAGCAATAAAATTTTCATTGCATAACGATTTACTAAAGTCGTAGCCATAAGTTGGTATTGTGAGAATATTGCAAATTACATAACTCTAAAACCCAAGTCAAAACTGGATATTTTTAATGAATGAACAAATTCATAGTATAAAATACGACTCCTCAGTTGTCGGTATAATTATGATTACTGTTTCCACCATTCACATTTCGTCTTGAGACATCTTACCTCATTAATTTTCGCTATTTCACTTTTCTGGAAAATAAATATTTTACGCGAGGTGATTCTCAAGCCTCAAAAACTGCTTTTTTTACAAAAAAATGATGGACTGCCGACTGCCGCTCACACTGCTGACTACAAAATGCATGGTTCTGTCATCTTCGAAAAATTAAATGGTTGCTGCTGTGCAATTGTTTTCTCAAATGTGGGAAAAACGGCTAAAATTAAGGTGGGGCTGATGGCTAATGATTGTTGACGGGAAAACAAGAGAAAAGGCGATAGAGGTATATTTTTTCTATGATGTTGCCAACTGGGAGCAAATTAGTTAACATGCATATTATTTAACCTCACAAAAGGCATCAAATATAATTTTGCCACATGCATAACCTTGCCATAATCATCTTTGCATTACATCATGATTCCCGTTGGACATTTTACAATGGTCAGTTAATTCATGTCCACCTCCTCGGCTGTACTACTCTTCCTTCCTTGTTTCCCCTGTCGATATTTTGGATGGAAAAAATATGACAAGAAAAATGCTGACAGCAGTGCACAAGAGATGAACACATTTTTTTTTATTCTTTCATGCTGGCTTTATTGGCGTGACGGATTACACATGTGTCCAGATAAATCCAGAGATTTTTTTGAACGACCAGCAGAATAGTAAATGAAAATGGAAGAACTGCATCTATTTGAACAACAGCCAGCTATCATATATATGCATTGTAAACTTGAAGTACAACCGCTTTGTCCTAATACTTTTAATTTTTTAAACCTTTGATTCCAGCCGTCAAATTATTCCTTCTCATTCATCCCGTCATCAATTTTTCTCTCTACTTGCTCACCCCCTCTGTTTTTCAGGTGTTTTGCATAGTCATCACATCACCATCACCATAATCATTTTCTTTATACACTTCATAAATTTCAAAGTCTTTTCAAGAAATTATCTGCTGGTAAGATTGGCTATGAAAAATTTGTGTTGACTCTGCTGACCTTTGAAGAAGTTTTTTCTCTACTTCTCTCAAGCTATTGTTGATGATGATGACAGAGAAGGAGAAATAAAGTGGACTTTTTAGTCATCATTATTATTATCTGCTGCAACAGCAGAAATGCACTTTCTTCTTAACTGCCTAATTAGCATAACGCTGGTCATAATCAATGATTATGTATGGCAAGTAAACTCCAGAGTCCGGCAATAAAATTTTTGGCTTTGATGTTCTTAAGGCTAGTACTAAGTTGAAAAGCTGAAAAGATACATAGTCTTGGGATGTCTTCTTAAATTTTGAAATAAAGCAGCAATTCGAGAAAAAGAACCAAAACGACATGACATGGACATTGCCATCAACATCCTCACTTGTGCGCAGCTCATTAGTAAAGAATAACAAAGTAGACGTTTTTACTGTTTTTCCAACGACTTCCAATAAAAAATATTGCTGCTGCACTTACAAAAGAGGAAACCATTACGCAAAAGCAATTTTGGCTACCACTGCTGTGTGTGTTAGGCTTGTATACTTTGTTAAAATAATAATCATCATCTACTATTCTTACTTATAATTTATGATGAGGATGCAAAAAAGGCAATGATTTTAAGTTATCCTTTCTCTCCTTCATCTTATTATTACTCTTCTGCTGATTATTATGCAAGTTTCTTCTTTGAAGGTTTTTTTTCTACAAGTGCACACATAAACCAGACACGGTGATAGAAAGTGGTCGTTTTCTAGTAACGTGAACCATCTCTCTGACATCGTCATGCATATCCTAACTAAAAATACTGCCACTTTCATCTATGATGAAACGGCCATTCTATTCTTCTGCCACTGCTTCTTTGTGCCTCAGAATTTATGATTTTGCATTTATGTAAACTCAACTAGAAGGGGTTCTGAAGTATTAAGTCCTCTGCTTATTACTTGTTTGATTGTCATGTGCATGTGTGAATAATTTTAGCAAAACAGAGAAAGAAATAAATGTGACAATAATATTAGGTTTCATACGTGGCCAGTACAAATTTTGTATACATTTTTGGGTTTGGGGAAAAATTGTGACGGCTGGTTTACAATCCGCAATTCTTCTTACCATAAAACGAGGATTTTATATCCTTTGTTAAACTTACTGATTATGATGCTCGTTTAAATGTTTGCAATGATTTTATTAGGGAACCGTTCATTTTAAGTGTCATAGCGTAAAACAAGAAATTACAACTGAAGGGGAAGCATTATGAGGGTTTCTTTGAAACAACGTTTCAAGTTGAAGAAAAAGATATTACCCATATGATGAACAATGCCTTTAGTGAAACTGCTATTTGATATTTAAACTAATTTTTGTACACAAGATTATTACTGTAATTGCACTAGCTGTCCTGTCTTTTATTTCATTCTCTTTATTTGTCTATGTTACATTATGCATTATGCATCATTCATATGGATGTTGAATGTTGACTGTAATACAAGTGACTGATAATGAGAATTTCTGAAAAGAAGTGTTGGATAAGCTGCTAGAGAATAAGTGACCATGCTAGTTGTGAAAAATAATATTTTTACAGTGATTTTTGAGTAGGAATCTTGACAATTTTTAAGGATACAGGATGACACTATCATGCCCATCAATCCTTATCCGTTCTTTTCTATATTACCATTGAACACTTCTTTTTCATCGAAATGCTCATCTAGTTTTACTCTCCTTTTTTACCTGCTCCTCTCGCCTGAAGTCTACTCCCATCTTATCTGGTTTTATAGCGTTCTATTTACGATCGATCTACTTTACTTTATGCACCTATTTAAACCACGCATTTTCTTTTACAGCTGACAAAAAAACGAGTGCATTTACCTGTGTACTTTCTTCTTTCAAATCATGTCATCTACTACAACAACTAATAGAACTCCATAAAAGTTTTTTAAGAGCAGCGAGCTACAAGTTTCAAGATGTTTACTCACAACTTTATTTTTAGAACATCTTTCTAGCCTTATTACCTACGCATTACGTGTTTCTTGTCTTGTTTTTAATCCTTTTTTTGTACTCCGTCCCACATTTAAAACAATTTGTTAAATAGAAAAGGAGAGCAGCAGGTAATATAAATCCATTTTGGAGTTTTTGGCACTCAATTTAATTTTTTATTTCATTCTCAGACTCCACACTCGTCTAAAACGATTTTTATAGGTGTTTTCCCACAGTTTATCAGAGAATGATGAGGTGGTGATGATGCAGTTTGTAGAATGATCTCCAGTTGTGCATATTTAATATGCAGCAGCTCGTCCGCTCTGACACCTTTTTTAACCTCATCATCATCACACACCCCATCCCACTAGAAACTCTTGGAGATTTTTTTCCCGTCTTGGCTATTCTTCTCTTTTTTCTGTCATTTTATTCGTTTTATCTAAAAGTGCTCAACTAGGAATGAGTTTGTCGGTGATGGCGATAATAATGATGATACAGTCTTCAAATTCCAGACAATTTCATGTCATTGCCATGCCACACCACGCCAAATACCCTATCGCCATATCATACAAAATGTGTTTCTCTGGTGATGATCTCAATGAGCTAATTCAGTTCTTCTTGTGGCTGGAACGGCGGAGAGAGAAAGAAGGCCGAGACATCATGAAGCATTTTATTACGTTATATGTGTGTATTCTCTATTGTATTTCCTCGTGTGCCTCGCCCCCACCACACACATCATTCTCATCTCGTCTTGTTGGGAACTTTATGAGAATCTAGTTGAGAGGAGAATAGCAGCACGAGTGAATAGAAATGATGGTGATGTGAAGTACTTCTTCTTTCTTATTTTATGTCTTTTCTTCAACAAAATAAAGTAATTTCCTTTTGTCCACCAGAAATAACTAGTGGCACTTATACTCATGCCATAATATACCTACCACCACACACAAGCTATCATTCTCATTAGAGCATGGACCTCTGCATAATCTTCATATATTTTTAGGCATCTTTATACCACATGCCATCACTGATTCCAATGATAATTCACAGCTCCACTGTTTCTTCACACAAGTTTTTGCATTATCTTCTCTGTTCTGGTGTGTGTGTGTGTGATGGTGTGACTGTATTTGATTGTCGTGCTTGTTGGGATGATGAAGAGGATCATCTTCTATCTTTCCAGCAGAGCAATGACATGGCATTCCTTTTCAAACAAAAAAATCACAGCTGAATTGTGTGCATGCTTTTTGTTGTTTTGTTGCGCACACATGCAAAGCGTATCCTCACACATCACACCATCCAACATTCCAGCAACACTTTTATTACTTTACTTAAAATTTACTACAGACAAGTAGGAGAGCACTCGGCAAAGAATGGATTTTTTTTACCAGGAAAAAAATAGTCCAAGAATGGAGTGGTAGCAATTGTGCGAATTTAATGCAAGAAAACATTGTCTGCACACACAAAAAGCATTCCATTCATTGAGAAAATGCTCTAATTATTTACGGCTCTCTAATTGGCGGTTTTTCTTTCAGAGCAGAGAAAAAACATATTTAACCTTTTATCCAGCAAACTATTGTATACCTAACAATTTATGCGGTTCTTCCTTTTTAATTTTTTCGAGTGTACCAGGGTTAAATTATAATCAGAAAGAATGATAATTGTATATAGATTATTTGAGAGCAGACGGAGGTGCCAGTCGACTAATTATCGGCATAATAAATTGTAACATGCAACCTGAGAGAGAGAGCAAGCTTTAGGGAGAAAATGCACACTGAAAGCTTAATGGATTTTTAGATTTTTAGCCTTTTGCTCTCTCATTCTTGTCTAGTCTCTTGTCTGCTTTGCCATGCAAAGAAGAAGAGAGTTGAGTTCTCAAGGATTAGCGAAAAATAATATCTATATATCTCTTCCTTTTTGTGTGTGTGGTAGTAGCAGGCCTATGGGGATATTGACGTGATGACGATAACATTATATCTCTTTAGGCATTTTTATTTGTCTCGCGTGTCCTGTGTCTTCTTCTTGTCTTTCTTTTCTTTTAATCCTTCAAGGTATTTTAGCACATTAGCAGCTCGCCACTATTTTCATGTGCAAATTTTCATTCCTTCTACATGTAATTGAATATACCTATAAATATGTAACTGTCATCACGTCATCTAGGCCAAAAGCTAAAAATGAACTTGTGTGAGAGAAAAAAATCTTTGCCAAATTGAGAATTTGAAGAATGTGTAATTATTTCATTAAATGTATCTTCACACTCATTCATACACACAAAACGAAATCCCTTTTAGATTTCCATTATTATTGTAATTATGACAAAATTACATTTTTTCAAGCTATACATTTGCCCTACAAAAGAGAATTAAAATGACAATGTCTGCTGCTGCTGTTGAACTGAAGGTGAATTGAATGGTGTCGTGTCTCAAAAAAATGTCTTCTTTCCTTTTTATATCTCTAGCGATTTGCATACTTTTCGATTTTCGTGTGCCTGTGTGTTGAGTAATTTTATAGAGGAATAACACATAAAAATGAGTATATTTCTCAAGTTGTACTTGTAAAAGTAGAAAAAGTAAGTGGTGGTGACTGGCGACCGACAAATATGGATGTTTATAATCGTAATAATAATATAATCAGCACAAAAAACTGTAATAAACTAAACACCTCTCCAAAAAACGGATCGTTGTGGTGGCGGTGACTCATAAACGATCATTTAACGTTTAGAGAAGAACAAGACGACTTTTTGGGTAGACAAAACAATTTTTGCCTCTAAGAGAAAAATTTGCTGTATTGGATGTGCAGCCCAGGCGAGTCGCATAAAAGGTACCAAGGGCTAAGAAGCAGACTTCGCAGAAAGTTTGAGTCGAGTCGACACAAAAATTGTGATTAGGTGTGCGAACGATCAACATGACTTTTAGACATTCATCTTTTCATTTCTGCTGCGGATGAAGATTCAGCAATAAAATCCTCCAAGGAAAGTCATGATTACGATGATAATGCTAATGAGGAGGAAAAGCATTATTGACAACAGCAAAAAAGAGACAATCCAAAGCTGACAGGATGAGAATATTATGGCTAAAGCCAAAAATGTCAAAAAGGAAATCACGAAGAAGAAGACGATGTATGGTTGGTAGTGTCTTTAATGGCAGATGATAAAATATTATTACTTATGCATGCATATAGGTTACCTTTGCTCATCAACAAGATGACGATTAGTTAAGTCCATAAGCTAAAGAATATTCATTGTAAAAAACCAAAAGCAGACGAATTGGAAGAGAGAATGACAATTTGACAAGTCAGTTGTTCTGGTGCTTGGTGTAAAAGGTATATGTTCGAGTATATGCTCTAGTCACCCTGGGTCATGTTGTTGAAGAAATGTCATTCTGATGATGATTAGAGCTATTGGCTATTGCTTTAAAGAGATGCTACTATTCCATTTTCATCATGCATATTCATGGCGAGGAAAGAGGACATCATGAATGGACAAGCAACCTATTGTAGATTCGTCACACGTGCGCCAGTGTTATAAGTGAATGGAAGTAAGTTGCATAAATGTTGATGAGTTTCCTTTTGATTTTGCATCATTTGTCATATATTATCATACCCAAATTTAACACTTTCAACTTTTAAAATTCTGTAGCATTTAAAGATTTTGCTTTGCTTCATTCTATTACTGATAAATCTTATTTGATGCATGCCCTGGAGGCTACCTGTGTAATGGTAGCATTGTTCGTAAGTTTAAAAAATAAATTGAGGTTCGTCAAAGTAATACATTTAAAATTTTTCTGGAAATGTGTGCTCTTTGACTGCAAATATTAAAACTTATAATAAAATACAACTGTAACGAATGAACGGTATTTTCTCTCTGTGAAGGTATTGGTAAAAGCTTGACAAAACATTCCACTGAGTGCCAGAACATCTTTCGGTTCTTTGAATTATCTGCGATATAATGTGTGTGCTTGTTCAAATGAAGTTGCAGATGAAATGGAGAAGAGTGAGAAGACAAGAGATGAGTTCAGTGTATTTCTTTTTCTCTCTTTGGCTGGTTTTCTTGCAGTTTCCATATATGGAGGCTTGCTTATTTTCCACGCATGCATGCATATTATAAAATGGACACATTATCATTCAATGTCCTTTTGGTTTGGTCATCAACATCAGCATCGTCATCATCTATTGCATTTTTTCTTGGGATATATTACGTTTGTTTGTGGTTCGGTCATTCCTTCCATTGCATTGAATATTCAGAGTGCACACGCCTCACTTGCACACACACTTTTCATTTAATTTTTTATGCATACCCAAACTTACATATGAATTATAAAAAGCGATAATAATACAAATACGCTATCATGAAAGTTTCTGCTTGCGCTTCTTTCAAGTGCATCTTTCATCGCTACAAAACGTTTGACGATAAGAAAAAAGCTCTCTCGGATAATAACTAGTAGGAAGCTTTTTCGATGATAAGATGATAATACTTGAAGAAAAAGTTCAAGTTGACGATTGAAACGTGTGCTCCTTGAAAACTCCTGCCGTTTCTTGCATCGAATGTGAAAAAAATCAAGATGATCTTCTCATCTTTCTCCTGATTTAGTTGGTCATCATATCATGCTATAAAGTACTCTGTAATTATTCCACGATCATTTCATTTCAATCAACTTGGTCATCATCATCAAATTGTAACCTAATCTGAGTAGCTCTTTCGATCTCCATTGGAGTATCACGAGAAAAGATTAGCTGGCTTGATTTGTTGATTTGGATTAGTTGGTGTACTCTTGATATCAAATTCGTGAGCTATCATGCCAAAATGATTATAGGTAATGTTGGGATGTAGGTATTCCCACAAAAAATATTCTTTCACGATGAGAAAACGATCATGTTTAATGATGTTACTGTTGCTGCTTCTGATCAGCAGAAATCATGACGGCTACTGCTGGCTTTGCTTATTAGCAATGTCAATTTTTTTAAGGAGGGTGGCCGCTTCGCTTTGGTTGTCTCTTTATTGCAAGGGACTTAATAAAAATTTGGCAATTTGGCAGTAAAATGTTGATCCATTTATTTCATTACTTCAATTTTTCTCACACCTTCCCTAAATGAAGAAGATTGAAATGTTTTGTTCAAGCGTGTGAAGATGGACGAATGTAAGTCGATATAATGAGGTTAGGACTTTGAATCGGCAATAAAAATTAATTGTTACAATATCAATTTCATGAGGTCCACGAATCGTGATGTAAAGAAGTAGCGAAAGAATATCCAATGTAAAAATGCAACTAGGCAGTAATAATAGGTAATATTTTTGTGGATAACTTACAGACAAGTTCAAACATTTGCCCAATGTAATTTTGCGCTTACTTGCTGGCGATGACGCCACCTCTCAGACATTTCTAAATAAAAATCAAAAATTTGATCCAAGATTTAAACTGCAGCAAAAATGTCTGCTAATATCTTTGCATTTAGTTTTGCTTTTTATGCAACATTAAAGAGTTTCTGCTTTTTAGTCACGTCAGTCCACTTGACTAACGAGTATTAAGGAATAAAAATGCACGCGTACCAGTGCATACAAATTGTAATATGATGATTTCATTTCTGTGTCCATCACTTGGGCTTCACAGAATAGATCACGTTTCAAAGACGGCGTTTCACCTTGTAGCATCTTGTACGTTGTGTATTTGGCTTGGATAGGTAATATATCAAATTGGCTACTATTTTAAACAAGTGATGAATGCTTATTTGTAATAACCACACAGTTACAGCTATTTCCCTTTTCAATGGTATATTTTCATCAAAAAACAGACGATTAACCGGAGAATAAACTAAATGAGGTGGTATCTTTGTTTAGTGTAGCGAGTACATAATCTCTTGTCTTTAAAAAGTATTACTACAATATCATGAATTCCAACGCTGTATATGTATGCAAGCTATAATGTAAAAATATCATACGTAGAAAAGAGAAAAGTTTTCGTCTTACTAACTCTTCGCCGTGTTCGAAAAATATTAAAAAGAAATTTTCAAACTGTAAATGACTTGGACTACTGTGAAGATGACGATGATGATGATTACATTAAGCACAACATAAATATCAGCAGATCAAAAGATCAAATCTCCAAGAGACAGACGCATAACCACCACCCGACCACGCTCTTTTCTACGCACTCCCCACACCAAGTACCATATTTCAAAATACACTGAGTGACCCAATGAATAAATAATGTTTTATAGCTCATTTCATTCATTTGCCGCAACCGCTGCATCAGAGGAAAAGTGCAATAAATGTTCATAAAAAATAATACAAAGAAAACGGGAGGTTAAATATTGTTATTATTACTGCTACAATACTACCGTGTGCTTCAAAGAGCATTCAGTATCCTCATTTCATTGTCATTCATTATTGTTATGCCTTCATTCAACCTGCTAATCTGATCGTGGCGATCCTTTTTGTACTTCCTTCTTGATCATGTCAAATTGCTCCATTGTTCGGTGATTGACGAGCTCATGCACACTACACACCATTATGCAACATTATAAAAAAGTGCGTATGTATAACATTTGACTAGACCGCTACTTCAACGAGATACAAACAAGCAGTCAAATAAAAAGGAGCATTTGGAGCACATGTGCATATTTGGAATATTAGAAGCAAACAAATGAGCATCAAAAAAACTTAACTGCTGACCAACTGCTGGAGTGGCAGATTACCATTGCCAGCCATAATTTAAGTGCGATATATCACCATCCGTAGAAGTGCATCTCATTTTTGTATCTCTTGAAAATGAATTGTAACATGTAAATTAATTTGAAATTGATCATGTTTTAAAAACAAGTGTATGCACAGCTGAAGGAAAGTCAAAATTTTCAAGGCAAAGGTCAATAGCCATTAAGGAGAAAAAGACATAATAATTTTTCACAGATAGATAGCATCGGCATTTTATCTTCCAAAATGTAGCATGCCAGATTACATAAATAATGAGAGAGAGAGAGAGAGAGAGAGAGAAAAGCGATAAATAAACATAAAGGGTTGCTTGTTCTTTTGGTGGAGGGAGACACCCGAGAGATCAAGTCAAGTTTGATAGGAGGAGAATGAGGAGGAAGTAAACGAAAATAAACAAGTGGAATGAATAAAAAAAGTTAAAATAAATAAATCAGTTTTTTCTCATTCTTCTACATTGTATCAATCCTATCATGTTTCATGTATCAAGTGCATGATTATGCTTGAATGCTTATCACTCGTACTCAGTATCATTGAACTGGACACAACTCTCTCTGGAATGAAATAGAAATGAGTGTTTGCTTTTAGGAAAAAACGTTAATCAACATTTTATATCATTGTCAGTTTATTTTAGACAGTGGGTATATATATGCCGTGCCAAGAAAAAAAAGGAGTGAGATGGTCGCTGAACTATTTAGGAAATGAAGTAAGTGGCTACGTCAACTGATATCCTTTTTCAGCAGCAACCGTGAAACGGACAGGGAGAGAGTGAAGTGCATGCTTTTTGGGAGTTGCTCTGATTGATCAAATCCCATATATCATTGCTTTCCTATCAGATATATAAATGTGTACTTATGAAACAGATTTGAGAGCAGTAAAGTAGGTGCACAGACAAATTACTGAAATTACTGGTGCATAGTACATTTCAGGGAACGTGAACGTGTGCAAGTAGCCTATGAACAAAATGTTGAATTTGAGATGTAAGTAAGACTAGGATAATTCCATGATATTGATTTTATATATTCGGTCGAATTGGTGCTAGACTGATACCTTAGAACTGATAACTTTTAAGTAGCCAATATGTCAAAATGTCAAAAGAATACAAGAACCAACCTGCCTGGATGGAACTTCACTCTTTATTCCTCCACTCGACCAGTAGTCGTTTTCGTTCTGAAGTGGATAGCTACATTTATAAATACGCAATTCCATCTACAAGCTATTAAATCTCTAATCCATATTCAGCAGTTGCATTTGTTTATGGGTTAATACGTTGATGTTGATGATGACTGACAAGATATATAAAAATGTACAAAGCTAAACTTTTCCGAATAATCATTCATCATGTCTCTCTCTACACCTCACGGTACAGTCTCTGATAAAAAAAAAGTTCATACATATGTAACAATAACACACATTGGTAAACAAAAGGTGTGTAAAAAGTGCGTGCCATTTTCGCCCAGTACTTGTTGTTCTCTCCCTCTTACGCACAATGCAAACATCATTGGATCATTCATCAAATTTTTGTAAGAGAATGAATTATTGCATTTTTAAAGCTCTTTTTGACTCATCATCACCTTCTCTAAATATGTGTACTCACGTAGTGTACCTACTTACCTAATAATAATAAAAGGGAAGTTTTAAGATAATAAATTGTTAAAAAGTAAAAATATTATCTATATGTATGTAATGCACGTACGAAAAGTCGTGCATGTGGAATGAATTGGTTTTTTAACAAACGAGTAGCAAAGAAGTGTGTTATCCTGTAAGCTTCATACTTCTACTTTTCATGCTCCTTAAAAGCCAACAAGTAACTAAAAGGAGATGGAGAAGAGTGTGCTCTTCTGAACTTTATCACATTTTTTGCTGCAAGATGAAAAAAGAGTCAGTTGATCAAAAGAAAACAAAATTGTGTTTTTTCTCCCACTCTCTCGTCTTCTTATATTCTCATCGTTTTCTCGATACTGTGTGTATACATTTTTCTTCGTCTGGTTGGTTATCTTCCTCTCCTTTTTGTTTACTTTTAAAACAAAACCTGGGCACGTTTCTTTGATTGATTGCTGCGATATGCGAGAAGGAGATGCGATGAGGCGCGATTCATGATTAGGATCTCTCTCCGTTTCAGTGACCTGTCTACTATTAAGCTGCACCGCACACACAGTTTATAAACTTTGTGGGGGTGTTTCACAGGTTGGAAAAAGTTGTATCTGCTGAAGCAACACATTTGAAGCAGTGTGATGAGCAGACAAATTCTGTAATTTGATATTTCACCAGCTTCTAAAAACGTGAGTAAACGTAATGTAAAAGCTTATCAGCGTTTTGCTAACAGCAGCATCAGGAAATGAAATTGACACACAAATTAGTTAAAACAAATCCAATGAAGCCGCCAACGTCAACTTGAAAACTGCAATGGATTTTTTATTTCCTTGCGCCTCGTAACTCTATTGCCGCTGTTTCCTTCTCGTCGTCGGTCACTGGCACATAACTGGCAGAATCGATATCAAATAAAAAACAAAGCAGATAAACTGTCACTGACTGATACTCTTTTGTGATGTGATCCCATCAAAAAGAACATCGCATCAGCAAAGGACACGAGATATGCGTTTAAATTTTCTCTTTGGCCTGCGTCACAACTGACTACACAAATGTCGGCATCTCTCTCTTTCTCTCCGGACTTTGACACTTTGACAAATGACTAATTATACCTGAATGCTAACTACCCATTTGCCTTTTTTTTTATTCTAAGCCAAAAATCTATTTAGCAATTTTGTTCAAAGCTAAACATCAAGTTGATCAATAAAAAGTATCAGCTATACATAGGTATTTTGCTTTTGTATAAGTTTTAGTAAAGTCTGAACTAGCCTCTATATCTATTGCTCTTTATGAATGACCAACAAATTAAAATTGATTTTACTATGGGATCTTCCTCCAGAAATTAAGGTTCAGCCCATTTCCTATTTTGGAATATTTTATCGTTCGTGTTCCAAGAAACAGACTGAACGAATGTACTGATCAATCAAACACCTGGAAAATAGAAAGCCAACCACACAGGTTTAATCCACCCGCAATATAATTCCCTTTTCACCTGCGGATTGTAGTTTCCTCGCTCTAAAATTCCGAAATATTGGTAAAATCCAACCTAAAACCCTACACTGCCATGTGTACATAAAGCGAATACTCATGAGACCGCGAGAGGAAGGAAGGGATGATAAAAACATAATATAATCCGAAATCTTGTCTTGTCACTTTACTTAACATTTGGTCACATCACGGTTGCTGCTAATCGAGTGTGACTCCTCGCCTTGTTTTTTATTTATTTACCAAACCAATTTTTTATTATTATTTTCTCTCCTGTGCACTGCACTCCACTCCAGAAAATACAAATCAAACAAAGCACTCGACAAAAACCCTGACGTAAGCATAAACGCACACAGATACACAGTAGTAGTACATACTACAGCGATACAAAAAATGCAGTTCCATTTCTCCATCCCTGTTTTTATTCGCTCACTTCCCGTAACATCCGCATATGCACACACGCAGCATTCTTTTTCAAGAGCAAGCAAACTACTTGTTTGGCCTACTACTTGATATACATCCTCTTCCTAGAAAGATTCTTTTCACGAGTTTTCCGCTTCTTCTTTTCTCATCATCATTTTTTCTATACCTTTTTAAGACTTAAAAGGGTTTATGGGAAACAAACATTAAACATTTCTGGTGACACGATGATTTGCTGTTGCGCTACGACTGCCTGCTTCAAAATTTTGTATAATTCGGCATAATAATATTGAGCAAAGGAGACAGTTGAATACTTACTCCTTTTCAGAGAATTTATTGCAATCACACAAGATCGCAAACAACAGCAGCATAGCGCAAGCGACATGGAGGCTGATATGGAGTATTTTATTTTCCTGGATAAGCCTGGATATCGTTTTGAACTTATTTAGAGAAAAAACAAGATGAACTGATGAAAAAGCTTTAAGGAAGATGCTTTAAGCCTTTCTTGCGGTATTGGATGAAAAATGCAGTTAGAAATTGTTAGCATCGCTCATCTCGTATTTTCATTTACTGCGGCTGCTGCTACCACTTAATATTATCATGAAGAAAATGATATATGGTTTGTGTGTGATGTGCTATCTGTTATTACATACGCCTTCGCTTTCTTGAAGGAGCAGAGAGAAAACGACAAGAAGACAAATAGGCAAGTGCAAGAAATAACTGTGTATATTTATTTCATTTTTGTAAGCGCATAAAAAATCCCAAATTGAGTCGCGTAACTAGAAAGAGGAGAAGATAGGGATTAAAAGAAAGATAGAAAAAAACGTCTCAAAAGGATAAAAAGGAGGAGTGGAGGAGTTTAGAGGGGACAAAAAGATGACACAAGTGTATAGAAAGAAAAACATGAGCAATGAGACTTAAAACTTGCATTGAAAAAATAGTGTATTTTTGCGTAAAATGGTAAATATTTTTCTATGAACTAAATGATACGCGTGGGATTTCAAAAGAAAAAAATTGGTGCCGTTCATACTGCATGTTAGAAAACAAGCCAGTTGATCATTTGAAACGACGGGTTTAATGAGGAGGTTAGCCTTGTATGAACAACCCCGTTATAAATTGATCTTGGTGAACTAAGATCAAAAAAATAAACAAGCAACGTACAAACACGCTTCCGTAAAGAAAAAAGTGCATCTCTGTTTAAACTAACCACTTTGTTTTTTCTTTGGTGGTGAAGAAACACGAAAGCAAGTCTGATTTTCTGTGAAAAAAGTTCTGGTGAAGTAGCACGCTTTTTTGTACCAGTTGCAGTTTCACAGTATACCAAGCTGAAAATTACTACTACTTGCTTCTCTCTTCTGAAGTGAGGTTCATGGAAGCAAGTGATTCATAAAAATTGCCTGATTTATTGGAGACCAAGAACAAGCTAAAAGCCAACAAGAATGATCAGAGACGCGAAGCCCGAGTGAGGGAGATGGAAAGACATAAAAGTCATGCTGTTTTAACTGTAACAAAGTATGACATCAGAGAATACGAGGGGCATGAAGGGATAGGATGATGGAGTCAATAAGACTGTGTGACTCTTCTTCTCTGGAAAATATGGAGTGGAATAATTCTCCCTTCCTCTGTCTAGCAGAGTTTCCAGTTTACAGCTTATTTCTGGTGACAAAATGCACAGATTGAGAGATAGAAGCCATCTAGAAAGATGGGGATGATATAGGCAGTGAGAAAAATAAATAAAAATGTTTTTTTCTTTGCTTCCATCAACATTTATCATCAGAGATGACTGTTTTTCGATGAAAAACATGGCTTTGGAATGTCAACAAAACGGTTCTAGTGCTTTGGTGGTGGGAGGCATATGGGGAAGTGACTAGTAAAAATAAAAATACTACAAAATAGTCTATTAGGAGAGATGGAAATATTGGGAAAATGTTTTTCCGGTCCCTGCAGACATTCCCGGGAACATAGATAAGATTTTTGACTCTCGTCATTCTCCTTTGGAGAGATCATAATAGTAAAATAAGATGTATTATTGTGCTAGTCCATAACCACATTTTTACGGAATTCAAATGAGACTTTTAAATTTTTCGATTCTTCAGTTGCACACTTAAAAGTTATTCGCATGCTTATTATTATCATTATTGCTAAGCTTGGTATGTATCTTTTTTGCAATTTTACTGGCTTGAGCTAGTTGTGTTGTCGAGACTGGTTGGTGACGATTCAGTAGCTTTAAATGAGACGAAAACTGCAAACAGAGAAATTGAGAAAAAATTCTCGTAAAATTTCTTACTACTTGCAACTTGCAAGTGGTATGGAATGCGAGTAAAGTGAGCAAGAAAGCTCGCATGAGACGTGTGAACGAGAGGGAGACAACGAATCAGCATGTACTTCCGAAATACCAACTCCACTTTTACATCACTCCAGAAACACCCACTTCGCACGTTTTTTGCTATATAAAAATATTGCCTCTTGGGAGGTGGTGAAGTTGTCTAAAATCTTATAGCTGTGAGTCAATTACAATGGGCCCAACGTTAGAATGGGGTGACTTGATTGGGAACGTATAAACATGTACGCGGCTTAATGTTAGTTAACCATTTAGGCTTGTTTGAATATCATTATGAAAACAGTTTTTGCATATAAAACAATCAAATCTATAATTAGATATAAATGTTTTGCTGAATACTATACTTTAAACTTATTTAACAGAGTGTGACGATCCGTTTGCATAATAATCACTATTAAAATTTCTAGTTTGTAGTTATGTACTATCTTGTAAAATTGAGTATCTTTTTATGTGCCATGCATTGTTTACTTTGCCATCCTCATGTAGACCACACACATGCACTGATGTACATTCATTTTCATTTGATTGTGTGGCTGCCACTACTTGATAATATGTTAATGATGAGGAGGATGACGCTTTAACATGCCCTGTCAAACTATTGTGATGATGAGATGCTGCTAAAGCTGCTTGATTGAGATGATTAAAAAATTGAGTTATTATTATTTTCCGGGTGACAGAGATAAACCTGTGTTAAATTTGCATAAGCAAAGAGGGAGGGAGGGATGGATGCAAACACAGAAGCTAAAGGGGAGGATTTTTGTATGCACGATACTTTATACAAATTCTAAAAAACTAAAATTTGACTTTGTAAATTGCAAGCTTGAAATTTGATTAGCGAAGAACAGAGGAGTGCAATTAAGGCTTCAGTGAAGATCATATTTTTGCTACAGTGGAATAATCACCGTATGAATCCTGGCACTTGGTACATCAACAGCGCTTTAAAATTTTGCTGTAAAGAAGGATGATGATGCCAATATGTAGTCAAGATTCATTGATGAAGTGGAATATCATCCGTTGGTAATCAGTTTTTTCTACGAAGAAAAACCAAACAAGAACATCCTATCATAGCAGACAGGTGGATCTCGGAGGTTCTGGGACTCATCATTCATCATACACATCATACCCATCACTTCTAGTATGCAAATTTGAAGGTAGAAACCTAAAATCCTAACACTGCGACTGTTTCCCTTCCTGTTTGGTTAAAACGAGAAAAATGTATGAATAACCTTGACACGTATATAATTACCAGTCAAATCCAATCTTCATCATCCATCATCAGTAGATCCTTAATTCAGTCATCATCATTTCTACCCAAAAATCCCAACACGGAAATTTTATGCAAATCTCAACCAACGTATCAGCAGGTTCCACCGCTAGATAATTTTCTGAGTGCTGCTGCTGCTGCTGCTGCTTCTATCCCAAAGTGCTGAATAAACGTTGATAATGCTGCAGCAATACCGTTAACAAAAAGTATGGTGGGAAGCATATTATTACGTTTACCGTTTTTCCCACATAACAAGACAAAATGATGAATTTGTCATTTTTTGTCATCCTTTCAGGTTTAAATTGATCCATCGTTAAAACGCTCATCATCATATGTAATCATTTTGTCTTTATTTAGAAAACAGCAAAAAACTTTAATGAAGCTTGAGATATCAGACTAGCCCATAAGAGAACCATTCTTGGTATAAAAGTCAGCGGGATGCAAAACGTAATAACTAGCCAAGAAATTGACTAGTAACCATTTTATTTAATAGTGTAGCAGGGTTAAAACCATCCTTACACTTAAATATATGGTAATCATAGTTCAAAGTCGAGTTTGTATTTAAAACATAGCCGGTCTTTACCGAAGATATTTGCAAGCTACTCTGTCCACAAAAGCCGGCAGTCGATCTGGCAAATTTTACAGTAACATATATATAATCTTAGGCGTATTTGCAGAAATGCGTCATCATATCTTTATGTTTTTGCATGCATTAATGTCTTGTATGTATATATTGTCTTGTCCTGTCCTAACTCAAAAATACTTCATTATACAAACAGAGAAAAGCCATTCGACCGATTCCAATCCATGGTCAACTATCAACTACTCAAGTCAAACAATGTACAATATGTAACTGGCTCCTTTTCTGTTTAACTGCTTCACTTTATTTTATTTGCAAAAATATGACGTAATCCTCGTCGTGTTGCCAAAATAAGATGCATTGCACTATTCATTTCATCCACCTCTCCTTTCAGTCTGTTCGCTTCATCATCATTCTTGTTTAGTCCATTTCGCAGTTCATTTAACTCTTCTTCTTCTTTGCGATTATTTGGATCCTGCGATGATGATGCAGTCATATTTCGCCGCAACAACCTATTATTCTGATGCTCACCGGTATCTAAATGATGATATCATGACTATGGCTAGTGATTGTGAATAAATTTGTAAAGAAGTTGAATTATTTGGAAGAGATTTTTTTAAGGTACGACATGACTAAAAATGTATGGTCTTCTATCTTGTCGCAGAAAGAGAGAGAGTGACAATGAATATTTATACGTAAATACATATTTGAAAAAATAAACAAGTTTAGTCCACCAGACTGGCAAACATAACAGACAAAATGTCTAGTCTAGACACAGAGTCAAACAGTTTTGCGATAATACCTAGATACTTCGTTGGGTGTGCATAGCGCAACATGATAAATTCATTTTATCTATTATTTCGCTCATCATCATCATATCATTAGTGGAATCACTATAATCATCAAATCATCATTTATTTTCATTCATCTAATCTCTTCATTCTCTCGAATGGGTATTCATTTTTAAGTACACTGCACTTTTGCACATGGCAGGAACTGATGGAAGTCAATAAGCGTGTCATCATCCTCATGGAACATTATGTTCCAATTTGCAAATCTGTTCAACAAGTCTGCAGAAGTAGATACCATCGGAAATATAGCCTGCACATATCGCATCTTCTGTTTCCTCCTCTGGTGCTGATGGATATTTCAGCTCTCAAAAGACAATGCATCTTTCAACACGTTTGCTTTCATTCAATGTGATGTTAAATCACCCACGAACGCCACCGCCGTAACTGCCACTTGGTAAAGCTGTTGTTGGTAATGTTGATGATACCGATTATTTTCGCTGCGTGCCAAATTGTTTGCAATCTTACCGTGAAGAAACGAAGATTATACGAACATCTGGTCTCTCTGGTGTGATCTGTGTTGTGGAGTGTTTTCTTTCACTGGAAAATGTTGAACTCTTGTAAAAGTCATAGGAAGGAAAAGGAATCTCATATGAGCTGATGATATAACATCTTTATAGAAACAAGATGCAGATATTTGCAGACAGACAGAAGAGAAACAATTGTTTTGGCAGTTGTTACTTTGTTACATGTCGTTTTCTGGTGCTGAGAAGTAATCGAAATCGAACATCAACATTTTATAGGGATATGTTTTTATTATTAGTATGAGCCAACCAGCCAACATGTATAATATGAGGATATTGATGACATGACAAACTGATTACAATGATATTACATTACCTGGCTTTCTGGCTAGAACAAAATGTGTATCGTTTTATAGCTGATGGAGGAAAAGACATTAAATATTTTTACAGTTTTGCACGAGGCAGCAAAGAAGTAAAAACAGAACAGTGTTGAAGCGATGATGCCATGCCATGCCACGCCAAAAAACTACATATGACATGATTCATTCCCTGGCTGATTTTTATTATTTGCTTTTGCACACATTTGCTTTTTTATTGCTTCTCTCTTTCTGCACTCTTTGCACTACCTACACAGTGTTTATTGTTGTGTCTATCTTAATTCTTTCCACCTCAGTCATCCTCCTCCACCACCTATTTTACTCACTCAGTCACTCATAGTTGATATTTTTTCTCGTATGTTATCCTCTACCCTGATATGATGTGGACGGCTGGCACATCAACAGCTCAGAGAAAAAACGCTTTGAATTATGTATATTTTGTTGCGTCAGTGTCATTGACTAGATGATGGCTTATTGTTATTAAACGTTTGCTAAATTTCTTTTCAAAAATCGACTCGCATATTATGGAAGAAAATTTCATGCGAAAGGAGTGCGCGAGTACCAAACATGAACCCCTGCTGATAAGTTGTTAATGTGGTGATAGGACCATTTGATTGATATATAGAGCCTAAAAAATCAGCGACGATACGGGTATCTCTATTAGATTGGATCACACTCAAATTATGGGAGGCTACTCGTCAGTGAAGCAGTGAAATGAGCTACACATACATAAGTAAGGTGGGTAATAGGAGGGAAGAAGAAAGCGACGGTGCAAAACGGACATTATGCTCTATAGTTCGATGAGTAGATCATATTATGTATCATATTCATGATTACTATTTCAATGTTTCAAATTTAATTTATATTTAAGTTGTCTTTTTAGTCCAAATACCATTACTAAAGTTGTTTATAGCAGAAATCATTGCTAAAATAAAGGTTTTGATTCGACCTTTTAGTAACGATACTGTAGAGGATTTTTTCCCTTTGTCCTTTGAATTTGACGGGAAAGTGAGTTGGCAGTAAAATTTTAGGTTGCTCACTAACATTTAAGTTTGTTATATTAGTAACTCACTAGTATACACAATATAGGTCACTAGATAATTTTTTCCTCATCCATTCTTGTGAGTTATTGAATTTGTTATTATTACATATATAAGGCAAGGTAGAAATAGAAGATTTTTTGACGTTTACTTTGGGGGGAAATCAATATAAAATCTCAAATCCTAGATGGCGAATATAAGCCCACCGTTTGTAAATACTACTTATACCGTTAATGCAGATAAATAGACAATTGATTACGCCTCCACTTTTCCATTTGCTTGTTGACTCATTCATTCATTTTCGCGTGCTTAAATAAATAATGCAACATTGTATAAAGGATGGATATTGTAATTTCTGCGTTTATTTGCGAAGCCGAGAAAACAAAAACTAAATGATTGCCAATGTGCCATATCCCTTCAACGTTTTGCATTGCCAATAAAAATACCATTCAATTCAATAGCACACGTTTTTATCACTGTACACGCACCGTGTAGATGCCACAGAGATTATGATAAGAAGTGATACAAGTTTTCTCATGTTATTTAAGGTAAATATAGGAGAGTCACTCTCTGCGTTTTTCTGGTTTGTTAACCTCTCTTAGTAAAATGACAAGCTCATTATTATGATCATGATCACTGCATTGATCACCAGCAAAACCACCATAACATTAGCATTGCCATTGCCACCACTTTGTAGGTAGTGGCATGGCACGGCATCGGGCACCCTGGCATAAAATCTCTCCCTCCATAATATTATCATTTCCGCACATGTTTCAAAGATTATGTTTTTTATCCCATCCCACCAAAAACACCCAGCCAGAGACAAGACAAGTCAGAAAAAACGGGAATGCTTGTTGCGCCGAGTAGATAACATGATTATTAGTTTCATTTCGTGAATCATCATCCCCGCAGCATAACCAGACACCTCACCTTCTTTTTTTATTAAAGAGAGGAGATTCACCACCACCACCCTCACACCAAAGCCCATAGCATAGATGATGTGACATAACAAAAAAGCAAGAAAACAAAACCCGAGTCACCAAGAGACCAGCTGCCACCATCATCATTACCAAATCCAAACCACCACCACCTCCATGAAAGTCAACATGGGACTATGTGACTTCTCTGTGTGCGTCTCTGAGACATTTTTTTTATTTCATGCAAAAAAGTTGTATCAAATATTTATGGCGTGCATTTTTTATTACCTTCATATATCACCCGTTTTTCGCATTTGCATATTGCAAAGAACACATGTTTCTTTTTTAAGAAGAAAAAGTGCCATGTCTATAAAAACAGTTGTTATTGTTGTAGGTGCATGTATAACAATTTATGCAGTTATGTATGTGTGATGAGATGCATTGTGCAAAAAGGTGTGTAGTGTGTGCACCTGGTCTGGTTCTACTTGTCTGGTTAGCTGGTGACGATTTGATATACACAACAAGCTGGATTAGATCATTACAATTTTTTATATTATTACGTAAGCGGGGCAAAGAAATTACTCGATGAAAAAATGGAATCCGTATTTGGTCAATGGATTCTTATAAAGATGAAAATATGATGTGTGATGGGATAAAATAGAATGACAAGAAAAAATGAAACTAGCTCACATTGATTTAGTGACCCATCTGTAAACTCAACACTTGGGCATTTCAGCAACACAACAGCTTTTAATGCGAAACATTGTGTTGGATTCTCTAGAAGCAAATCAGCCAGAGAGCCATGATCATGTTGGCAAGAGTGACTTATTGGGATTTAGCAGGGATTTTTTTTCTGGTCTAGTGTACTGTTTGCTAGCTGCGAGAATGTAATGAAAATGTAATTTGTCATCATGTCGTCAGGTCAGGGCTTGTGTGGCACTCGTAATGTTGTTGTTTTTGTTAATGTGATTATTGCCATTAAAAGCAGGAAAAAATGGAGAGAACATTAGCAATATATCATGGTCAGGTTCATTCATTCATCATATATACCATTTATGGACATATTTTCTTCATGGAATCAAAAAAATAGTTCATACTTTTCTACCCATGTTTAATCCTTCTTTCTTTAGAACTCGGGAAAAAGTTTAATTAAACTTCAGAAGAAAGCGGTATGATCAGCAAGTTTTTTGTGCAGAATTTAGGGAGAAGCAGATTTACTGGTTGTACTATAATTTTGGACTTGTCTAGTTTACGATTCCCTAGACGTGTTAACGGAGTTTGGAAGAAGGGGAGTATTTTGGAGGGGCGCAAAATTGCTGTATACTCAAGGCGTAATGAATAATACACAGGGTCATAAAAATAAAATCGGTAAATTTACAGTTGAAACTTGATAGTTTCGGTCGTATGGTTAAATCTTTGACAATCTCAGTTTTGAACTGCTGCTGGTCAAAAAAGAGTTTTTGTTGCTACTCCTTTGAAGTATGACCTTATAAATGAATCGTTGCATTCGGTTATGAAACATATCCCCACAAAAAAATACAACCTAAACGTGTATATTTTTTTTAAATATATGCGATAATATATTATGATGATCATAATGATCTTCAAAATGATCACTCCAATCATGGTCATTCTGTTTTTCACTGGTTTAGTGGATTTTTTTAAACAAAAAAATGAATGGATTTTATGATAAGAAAAGCAAGTGGAAGATATGATGATATAATCCACTCTAGTTTTCATGCCATGAGCCAAATACACACAAAAACGGGGGAAATTATTGATCGCCAAGCCAAAGCTCAGCCAGGCCAGAGGCCACGCGTAAATGTTGTGGAGATGTGTTTCTTGCCCCATAAATAAATAAAAGATCCTGTTACATTTTCTCTTTTTGGGTGAACAACAATAATTGTCAAAAATGGAGAAAAATATCTTTAAAGAGAGAGAGAGTGAATCAGAAACGTTTTGCTCTGTTTATTACTAAAAGACTGGAGAAAGGAAAAGAAAGTGGATGATGACAGCGTAAAAACAAGTTTGTAAATTGAATACTCAACTACTATCCCAGTACTATGAATGGATAGTAAAAAAAAGTCTGCAGACATGTCGACAAAAAATGGAAAACACCCCAAAATATCTAGCGCAGTTGTAAAACTTGGAATGCTCTGAAGTACGAAAAATAAGAACAAGGACACGGCACATCCAAATTCCAGAATTTCTAGATTAAAATGGAATTGTAATGGAGAAGAAGAATAAGTATCGAATGATCTTAGTAGCAAAATAGCAGAATAAAAAATGTTTCGAAATTGCTTCAAATGTCTGTCTTGGACTAAATGGACTGGCGGTGGTGCAGTGGTTGATGACTAGATGAATTTTTATCTATAAAACAATTTAGACGAAATATACTCATTTTTATGCATATTCATCCCTCGTGTAAGAAAGTGATGATCCTTCCCTTTACTAGAATGGAACACCAACTCCGACGAAAACCGCGACAAAAACCGTTTTTTTCCAGCACAGCAGAAAAGTAAAACAAAACAATAAATTCCCCGTTAAGATTTTTGTTCTGCTGGAGTGTAAGTTGGCTGGCTAGAGAGAATGAGGGAGCATTACAGTCTTGTTTTCGGGGGATTGGATTGTTATGAAGTGTAAAGCCTGCAAAACTCTCTGGTAGACTTCACATGGCTTTGTAGAGTGGTGGTTTGGTAGATGAAGGCCTATAGTGGCGCGGTGGTGATTTTGGGTTGTTGTTTTGGGGTGGGGGCTTAACTTTTTAAATAGAACATTTTGCACAAGTCTACTCGAGTATCTAGCAGAAAATGCACGAGAGAGATATAATATCCATTACATATTACACTTGTTTGTGTTGTTACGCTTTTGTCGAGGAAGAGTGAACAAGGGAGTGAACAAAAAATATATAGAGAAGGAGACAAAAAAGAAGGCAATAGGAATAGGGAGAAAAGATGGATTGAGAAAGAGAAGAAGCCCCACAACCACCACTGCTGGATATTTTCTTGGAAGGAGAAAACGAAAAGAAAATGGGGAAAAGGGGCGATGGATACAAGAGGAGCAAAAAAGGAAGGAGAGACGACAGCAAGATAAAAAAGTGCATTGCGATATTACCATTTTATGCATTTGGATTGGATTCCTTGAGAGAGAGAGAGAAAAAAAAATAGTATGTATATAACTACCTCATATAATAGATTGCCTATTAGGCATATATTTTTTTATTGCGAAGGACGAAGGAAAAGTTGAAACAGAAAATATAACAAGGCAACAAGCAGGGTTGATATGGTACAAGAATTTCGACAAAAGTAGACATGGATATTATTTTTGCTGGCAGAGTGCTCTATGCTGGTGTTATGGTGGTGGTGGTGGTGGGTGGTTTTCTCAATGTTGGTGGTAGTATCATCCTCGTGCTGGCGTTTTTTCGTGATGATGATGATGTTTGTCCCAAATTCGCAGACTCCGGTCTATTCACTCCTCTTCTATTTCTCCCTTCTTCTCTCTCGACATCGTTGTCGTTGTTGCCGTTATGCCGTTCCAGAACTTTGTCGATATTTTTGGCGCCAGGGTGGCGGGAAGGGTTTTTTCCTGAGAATTGCTTCAAAGTTATTCTTCGTCTTCTTCCTCCCCTTTCCTTTTTCTGTGTGTGCAATGCATTCCATATTCGAGTTTTATTGTGAATGGGAGGCTGTAGCGTTGGATGAGATGGAGATGGTCTTTTTGAGGATGATAATATTCGCTATGGAGATGTTATGTTCACTGCTTATTTTTGCTCTACATTTTACCATGGATGTGAATGCAGTAGCATTAGCATTGGCTGAGTGAGTTGTACATATTTTGGGGAGTTGGTTGTTGAAATTGGTGGTAGACAGTTTATGGATAAAAATATCATGGAGGAGATGAAACGGGAGAGAGAGAGAAAAAAATCTTTGTATTTGGGTTTTTGGATGACGATTTTGAAGATGATCATGGTTGTCGTGGAAATGCATTATATCATGAAGAAGTAGTAGCTACATTGATTGCAACGCTGGTGCTGGTGCAATTGAGTAGATTTTATTGAAAATCGGTTCGACCGAATAAACACAATTGGGGAAACTAAGAGCGAGAATTAAAATGATTTGTTAAAGGCTATTTTGTTCACTAAACCGGATTTAGCTTTAGCTTTTACTTGCATGAACAAGATGCAAGCTAGTTGGTAATGATGAACGAAAACGTATATTGCATATCTTCATGCGGTGCAATGCACGATACCAATGATGTAGTAGAACATGACAATGACAAGTATTAAGAAGTTTGGTTAGTCGAGGAATATGAATACTGTTTAATTTAATGAATTATGACGGAAAATTCTTGAGTAAAAATTATGATTATGATAAAAAATTATCAAGAAGCTTAAATATTGGCACACTTGTTAAACCAATTTTAAACTCATGCTCTGTTATCACTGGTAATACAGGTAGAAAAGAGCCAAAAAGAAAAACATTGTAGAATACGATTACGATTTACAAAGTTGGTATTCACAAACTGTGGAAAAACTCTAGTTCACCATACATATTATAAATGACAAATGATAATGTGTCAACGTTATGTAAAGAGTTATCATAGAAGTTTTTAATTTGATATGGATCGAACTGAGCTAACTTACGGAAAATGCACAATATATGAAAACGAGAAGTGAGGGAGAAAGAGAATCAATTCACGGGATGAATGTTAATTTGATAATAACGATACTCTTACACTTTTCTATGATGTTGGTGTCGTCGACGGGAAAGTAATGAACATCATCAGAATCATCAACCATGTAATTTCTGTTTCGCTGCATGGTTTTTTGGTCTAATCTCTTTATTCATTGTATCGTTCATTCATAACTCATTTTCTCTTCTTAAATAATGCAGTAACATCTGAAAAAACAACTTGCATTTTCAGAGAAAAAGTCAGAAAGAAAATAAAGTTGTAAAAATGAGTTAATATGGTTCAGTGATGGAAGTTAAATGGCTTTTGACTCTTTTTTCTGGCTCCATTTACGGTTCGTATCATCCTCTTGAGATGCTCATGAAGATGACCTTTAGCTGACGCCTACAGATGATCATATCATTACAAAACGGCAACAACACTTTTTTACACAGAAACTCTTTTTGTTAAAAAAAAAGTGATCTCATTCTTTTTCCTTTCATTCTTTGTCTCCACTTTTTCAAAGGAAGGTGCCAGCTGGATCAGATAGTGTATAGATGAGTAGGATGAGTTACGATGAGACATCAAGTGTGAAATTTAAGACCAAAGGAAAAGAATCAAATGAAAATCAACAAGAACTACTATGGTTCTTTTTCACAAAATGTATGTATTTTTCTCCCGATTCTTCTCTCAGCTATTCTTCTTCTCTCTCAGACTTCTAGAGAAACTCATGAAATTTGTAGTGGGCTTATTACATTACTGGCTTCATTATGACCATCATCTTTTAGAAATATCCTGAAATGTCCATTAGGTAACTTTTTATCCACGCAGAATGAGACGGCCCCGGCCCACAAAAAATACGTATTATCAGTAACGATTTTGCGAAGTAAAAATGGAAAATATATCATCGGATTTATCCAAGATCACCGCTTGTTTCTCTTTAGTAGTGTGTGGGTTGAGTGCATTGTGTATGTATTGATCATTCATTGGAAATTGGTCTGGTGACTGGTGTCGGTGTCTGCAGCAGCAGTAGTAATGGTGGTAGTAGTAATAATGACTGCAAACGCCATTAGCAAGAAAAACCAGCCGACCAGCTGCTCAATGGAAAAAATCAGAACCAGAATATGATACTAACTGCTGTTGTATTTTTATATCTTTTTCTCTGAATATCATCTCCACAAATTATACTGAAATTTGTGTATTTTTGGCCTGAAGTTGTTTTTCACTAACAAAGAGATCAATACGTGGATCATCATCAGCATATCATCAATTCAGACAGGTTGATTCGACGAAAGCGTTGCTAATAATTCCCGTTGCATAATAGCGATAGATTATCGGCTGTATAGAGAAAAATCACTATGATCATGACAAACATGACATCATCTTTATCATTTTTTGTAAAAAATTTGCATATTATTTGCTTTGGGGGAGCACAAGTTGGAAATCAGTGGCAGCAAATCAGAGTTTCAAACTTTTCGTGAAAAATGTGTGTAGAAGTTTATTGTGCATTTAATTCGCATAAATCTGGAAATAAGGTAGTGTTTAAAATGATTGATTGCGTAGTTTTCAGCTGCAAAAAATAAATACATAATTCTTTCACGAAATAACTGCAATGACGGGAACTTGAACTTTTAAAGCGAGTTCATCAAGAAAATTGCTGTGCAGCTCGAATTCGCTCAAGGATTTTCCATTTTCTTTTCCAATCTGCAGTCTCCTTTCCTACCAAAGTTCAGCTGCATATGTTAAGCAAAAAAAGGAATATAAGACGTCTTCTAATTATGGCTAACACTTATCATCATCATCAGCAACAACGTGTGCAGTAATCTCTTTTGTTCTCTTGTAATTTTGACGCAATGCCGATGATTAGTAGCGAGAAGGAAAAGACGTCTCCGTTTCACTCTTTTGCTAACTGACATCATTATCAATTTAAATTTCTGTCTGCCAGGCATCATATTTCATGTGCTTTTCTGTCAAAAATTTGATACTAAATTTACGAGACTAGAAACAAAGGAAATCATACAGACAGTGAATGTGCAAAAATGTGTTTTCCAATGAATGAATGGATCATTTACTCTCTTTACTTCTTAATCAGTCAAAATGGTATCATATTGTCAAATGTCGTGATATTCTCATGTTCGATTTAACTCATTCATTATTTTCTCAAGAGGAGAGTTCAAAAGGTGCTTTCCGATAATGAGAGTCGTCTCCCACACACGAATCCACTGTCAACTTTTGTGACAGTTCTGGACATAATATATTGTCATTATTATCAAGGAAATCATGAAAAACCAAAATTTCATGCTCACCCACGTCGTAAGCTGTGGCGTGGAGCTATTATTTCGACATTTAATACCTATACACTTAAGCCTAAAACACGAGATGCGTTGGCCAGTTGTATGTGTCGTCGGCAAAATCAATATTTTTTCCTTTGCTTATTCCACTCTCAGCAGTCATAAGACTTCTTCCAATCTTCTCTTCATTTCTTTCTTCTTGTTTTACTTGATGATGCATTGCATAATAATATGGATATATGAGGTGTATACCTACCTACACAAAATAATATGACATTATGGAAGCACTTCAACTTCTTCACGACCATCATTATCATCTTGTCCTGCTGCTGCTCAACAAACTCTATAATCTCTCCTCTTGTCATTTTTCTTTCGCTAATTACAAATAATAACCCATGTCATGTTCAATATTCTTCCAAGAGAATGCCGAAAAGAAAATAGATGGAAGGAGAGTTGGGTACATGGTTTTAAATGAATGAAAATGAGAAGGCATGATGAAGATGATGGGTTAAATATAAGTGTGCTGAAAGCTGGAAGAAATGCACTTTGTTTTCTTTTTGTTTATTTATTTGCTCAAGCCAGCCCACTCACTTGACTACTTCTTCAACATGGATTAAGAATATAAGCATTAATTAAACTTGAAATTTATATGCTGAAATGCTACTTTTTATTTAGGAATCTCAGCAAAATGAGTACCCAAAGAAAAAAAACTCATCGTGTGCAACGAAACTGCAATTTTTCTTCGATTCCTTTTGTCTTTCAAACTGAAATGTCATGTCATCAATATTGGCAATTAATGACTCAAGCTGACACGTTTGTTTCTTCAAGGAAGAATAATATTTAAAATGCACGAAAAGAAGAAGAAATAATCTGGCACATAAGTGCATTCATGTATTCTTGTACGTTGACTTTGCTTGGAGACAATTTGTCGTAAACCTGAAAAAAATGAGAAGTACTCGAAAGCTCATGTCACATTTTTTATTGCTTTGATCATCGTTGTAGTTATATCGCGCTCATGTTGTCATTCTCAGTTTTATAGCTACTCTGCTTTTGTTGTTAATTCTGACAGGAAGTATGTTCATCTATCAGAGTATCATCGTCAGCAAATGGGTGATGTGTAGAGTAAATAGAGAAAAAAATGAGTGACAAGTTGCCAAACAAGAGTTTTACAATGCGACAAAAAATAAGTGACAAATTATTATGGATAAAAATGTGCATTCTTTCATGGTACTATTTTCCCCAGTTTACTTGAAGCTGTGCAATTTTAAAGTTTGGAAATCGATGAAACATTTTTATGAACAATATGGGCTTGAATATATCAATAAATGGCATGATTTAGACATACTATCAGATTACAGTATCAGCCATAGTTATAGTAGACTTTAAGAAGGATATCATGATTGTCATTCTGCCTTGGTGTATAGAGAAATTTATTCCAAGCATTGCGAAATATAAAGAAGCATATAAGCCATTTTCCAAGGACAGCCATCATCTATGCATGTAGTTTTCATAGTTTTTAATTTTAATTGAAACCTTTGAACCTTTGAAACTGTCAATTTAAAAGTAAGAATGCAGAATACCAGCTTGGGATATGATGTAATGGAAAATATTGAACCTGTTTCTAGTTTACTGAAATTTTGTTTATTTTTGCTGATTTCAATTTTTATGGTTCACTTGTTCTCGTTTTCATCTCCCGCCAAAAAGAAATCCCATAACATTCTATTCCATAATAATACGTACCTATATCCTCGCACTGCCTTTTACGATGATATGATTTCTTTTGGACGTCGTTTTTGGCAAAGACCTTCTTTCCTTTCATTTTCATCCTCTTATCTCCATTTCATCCCGAAAAAACAACTCCTGTCATCATCCAACACCATCACCACCACCACCGCCAGACATTTATGTTGCGTCAGTGATTTTTTTATTTCTTCTTTTTCCTTTGTCGAGTCGTGTCCAACTTGTCGATCAAGTCAACTCACTTTGCTGTGTTGCTGCCATTCCATGTTATCATCAAGATACACGCAGAACTCGTCGTGATTCACCCAAAAGCCATATTTTCTTGTAATATTACTCATCGATACTATTGGATCCGGGTCTTTGCTACATACAGTAATAAAAAACACTGCTCTAATTAGAATTCTCGACATCTCGACTGCAAAAAATAATGGAACAGGTCACCTACATCACATTTTCACTTGCAATATCTCTTCTTCAGGTACACGACTGGTGCTGTAGTTGGAATAATCATTTAAATAAGATGTTTTCACTTGAAAATTGTATCCATTTTATTCAATGATTTTTTTATTTTTTTGGCTTTTTTGTTGTTCCACATCCCAATATGCAGACATTTGTCGAGGCGGTATTACATAATAATGTGCCATATAAATACAAACGTAACGATTTACACGTGGAGGCTTCTGCTAGAACGGTTTGGGGTTGGGGTAGTTTTTCTTTTTTGTATTTGTAAATAACGTGGGAAAGTCTGAGACTAGTAGTGCTTAAATCATGCGACTTACTTGAAGACAGATAATGAAATTAAACCTAAAGTGAAGGTAAAGCGCTTACGCAATGAGGAGATTTTAGTGGTAATGCATCCACATTCTGAATTCCCCACGTATGCATGTCTCCTGGTTTTTCTTCCCTTTTTATTTGCGACTCCGTGATCCTGATCCTCTGTTGCTGGCATTTATCCAATATCATCCCCATTGATATAGATTCGCAATCCGGTGTAGTGCTTTCATATTTATTATGGCTGTATAAAGAAGAAAAGGGGACAAATAAGCAAAAAAGGATACAGAGAAACATATCATATGTGTAAGCTACAATATCCACTTTTTGCCGCAAGATACAGAATATATCTTTCCTTTAAAGAAAATAAAACTAGGTATATTTAGTTACTGGCTTTGTGAGTAATTCAGATTATACAGAGCAAAAAGCATTTTGGATGGAGTCTTGAAGTTTTCTCGGTGGAAACTGGGAACAGTGGGTGATGTTTTGATGTTGGTGCATTGGCGTCTTCGTTCCAGGCAAAGTAGAAACAGTTAAAATGAGTGAGGAAGTATTGCAAAGGAAAACTGGAACATAAGCACGATGCAATGGGATATATTATGCTAAATTATTTTAGTGGCAAATTTTTAACAAGCAAGTTGTTGTAATAGGCGAACGGTTTATAAAGGACCTATTCAATCTAGTATAATCGCAGAACTTAAATAGAGTTTGGAGTTCATTTGTTTGAATTGTTTGTTATTATCTGTTGTTCACATACTCTATAAAGTCCAACGATAGTTAACACAAAAACTTTGCAAAACTGTCATCGCAGGGGTTCAAATTATAGAATGGTATTATGTTACAATAGGTACAAATGTACCTCTTGTAGAATAGACAAAATAAAGACAGAAAGGTAGAAAAGGAACTTCTTATGTTGATTACGGATAGGTAGTCTACCCAAAGTCAGTAGTCAATTTGTCAACAGCAATACGGAACATCGCCCATGTTATATCGGAAATATATTAAAAGTGAATTAATGGAAACCCAATTAAATATTTCTCTCTAGTTTTCTCATGGGTTTCTTGTCATAGTTATCTAGTTTTTCCATTTCAAATTATTCTTTTTAAATTCATATTTAACCCCTGACCATCTATTAATATTCTATTGCCAATCTTTGTCCCAACTTTTTAACAACATTATGCCAACTTCATTGAATTTTACTAAGATGTCTCTTGGCCACATAATCTGATTTTTGTGAAATACATTCATCTTTGTTTTCTTTTGCAAATGAAAAAATACCATGTATATAATATATCATTTATCTTCAGCAGCAACCTCATCTTTTATAAAGGCAACTCCCCGCTATTTATCCAACTGAAAAACGATAACCTGTCAAAATAGTTCAAGCACCATTCTTTTTTCAAACAAGTTTCCATTTAACTTCATTTCCCCATATATTTAAAAACTTATACATTTGATAAAGATGTTGGCTTTTTTTTGCAAGACAAACCAATAAATTACTGTAGAATCATCCATCACATCAAATTTTAAAATGTGCTGCTACTTAAGCCACAACTACTTCCACCACCCCACCACTCCCCCTCATCTTGAATTTTTTTCCGTTCTATGAAACAATCTTACTTTTGTACCTTACCATAATATTACCACCAAACATTCTATTTATCTTTTTTGCCATTGCCATTTTGTTGGCATCATCAACGCTTTGAACCCTCAAAGTAAACATTCGACAATTGCATTTTTATTTTTTAAACAACAAGTCAATTCAACCTACCAATTCATCAGCATGCAAAATAAATGATGATGTCATTGCTCTATCGTGTTAACGTTGAGGAGGATGGTGATTTCTGAGTATTGTCACCCACGCAGATTATTTCCCGCATCTATATAATGTCATCATGATCCTATATATCCATCTCGAAACTCCCATTCAACCATCCCATTTTTTCGTTTTGGTATAACTGCAACTGAAACTGTGTTGCGTATACGTTTATTTATTTTGATTATCATAATGGACTTGTGGCTTTGGTTTGTTTAGTCTGCTGCTGCTGATCAACTTTTTGGTGACTTGATTAATGTACCCATAATGAGTTGTACATGTACATGCATCTTCTAAAATTCATCTATCCTTGTCTGTGTCTCTATAGAGACTTCTTTGCGTAGTTAACTTTGTCAAAGTTTTTCACAGTGTGATGAGCTGTACAACATGATAATGACCTGCAAAGTACAAATGCTCACCATTTATGCCCCCGTCTATTATGCAATTTTCAGAAAGGTAGACAAACAAAAACGCGTTTTTTTGGCGAGAGACATGACTAGAAATGCATTAAACAAATTAATGTGCTTATCTTAATCATCACTTTATTGCATACATAATAGGTAAGTAGGCAGGGATGGTGCTGCTGTTTGGTGCGATATCGGATATCATGGTCTTCTGGTCGTCTTAATGAAAAAACGGCCAGCTAGAATTTCATCATCGCTTTGTCACGTTCTAATTAACCTGAGTAAGAAAATTAATCGAGTCAAGAGTAAACAAAAAAGCAAGTTGGAGGTGGTGGTGGGAAGGTAATATATTGAAACAAAATATTTATTGTTTTCTGCCCTTTGATGGATTTTCTACTAAAATGGTTGTAAATTATCTTTATACATCGCTTTTTATTATGATAATATAAATTGTTTTGAGTAGTAATTATCATTACACGTTCTCTGTGAAGATGGGAAGGGACACAAAAAGAGAAAGCAAATATTGCGTGTCATGTAATGATGATGAGATGACCTGTCTTGTCTTTTGTGTGTGGGGCAAGTTTAATGAGTGTGATGAGATGGAAGGCTTGGTAGTGATGATAACGCTTCTGTGTTGAGTGTCCAATCGTCCCGCTCTTTAAAGTTTGGATGTAGACGATACTACCTACTTTTATGCAAAATATCTCGTAACTACTATAATTATAGCACATTAACGCACAGTGCTAAAGGTGCAAAACGGGGGTTGCATGCACTCATCCACCCACGCAAGATTGAGCTATCACATAGATGCTTCCATCAAGAAGGATCAAACTTTGACGTGTGTCATCTCTCAATTATCTTATCTCGCATCTTGGCCATTGTCTCATGTAAAAAATCATCATTATTATAAATTTGAATAAAAAACTATCAATATATTACACTTTTGAATATTTTAGCTTCAGGAAAATGTTTGCCAATTTACCAGCAGCTATCCTCTTCATCAACTTCATTACCTCAAAGCAAACTTTTATGTGAAGTCAGCAGTTGAATCAACAAAACTCTCATTCTAATTCAGCACGGTTTATAAATGTATGCCGTGTCGAAGATGGTGGTGGCGTTGGTGGTATAATTTCTTTATCTTCTTGATCCTCTCACCATTCATTAGTCATCTCATACGCCTACATCTTCTATCCTGCATAGAAATTCAAGTGACATGACACATGAAATGAAACCAGCAAATTTTAGCCACAATGAAGTTTTGCAGAGAGTAGCGAAAATTCTTGTACAATTTTATATAGAGGAGAGGTGGATTGTGCAGTTCAGTTCATTGTACTCAATACACTTGAAAGATGATTTTTATGTCAAGAAAATGTCAAACTGTGATGGAGGGGATTCGGAAGAAATTCGGTTACATGAAAACTAGTTATTATTATTACATTTTAAATTTAACGTTTGACCAAGAAATTGTCTTCACCTACTTACCAGAAAATCGCACTCATGTGCGTGAAAAAAAGAAGAAAATTTTCATATCTATATATTTTTTTCCAAAATAGTCCTTTCTGACTTCAACAACTTGCTCATAACCATTTTCAAACCGTAAGCAAACATGTGCAGCATGTGGGCATATGTACGTATCAACACTATATCTGAAATATGCGAAAGCGTTATGTTATGCGTTTGAATTTTCGTTGGAGAATAAAAGGATGCGTGCGTTAATATTCGTGTACTTATAAAAAATTTATAGCATGAAATTATCCTTTCTCCTAATTTTACCCCTTGCATCCTCTTCCTTTTTAGCATTTCCTCAATTTACACTAATCTTCAACGTCTATATACTCTATTCATACGCATTATTTTCATCGTCTGTAAGGCGTAGTAGCTCTTGTATGATTTCCAAAGTTGCCACTCGCACCGAGTCGCAACATGTCAAAATTAATGAAATCCAATTTCACTGACTTTAGGCTGCTATGTATTGAGGAAAGGATTTGAAACGTTCCCACTTCCAAAACACCTTAACTCAAACACAAGTTGCTGGTGTCTGTAATAGAAAAAAGTGTGTTTCCACACTTGTTTCTTTCTTCCTTTCTCTCCCGTAGCCCTCGTTTTTTGCTAACTTCATAAATACTTTGCAAAAATTAGGTTGACTGAAGAGCAGTGTGCTCCTGCTCTTCAGTTCCTCCTTCCTCACCACCTTTTTTTTCAATTTTCAATTTTCTGATCGTTTCAATTTTTCCTCTAAATGTCTTCCTTTCATGAAAAATAAGTAGTACACACATGTAACATCTAAAAACATATAAATATCTATCGTTAGATATCTATCTGTCCTACCAATATGGGCTTTTAGACAAGCAGACACGTTATATTTTTACTTTGATTTCATCCATCCATATAAAGCCATCCATCTTATTTTTTGCCAACATTCACCTTCCCCAAGAAAAAAAGCGGCAGCAAAAGCTCTTCTTTTTCATTTATTTGATTTTCCTTTCTTCTCTACACTTCTTCTCTGCCATCATCATGCCATCCCATCAAACCTGAAAAAAGAATGAAAAAATGGGAAAGTAGCAGAGGAACAAGAGGGCGATTATTATATTGACATGATACAAATCTGCTCTTGCTTTCAACCAAATAATATTACAGGTAAAAGGTTCATCGTTGTGATGTGTCTGGTATAAAAAATATAAAAATAATATAATGAATGAGCAAGTGAATGAAGTGGTTAAATTCACAAAGTGCGTGCAGCACAAAACACCTCCAGACTCTCGAGCAAGAGAGAGATAGACACGAAGACATGTGTTATGGATGACAGTTGAGTCATTTCTTTCTCCTTTGGCTTTGCTGCCGGGTTTTCGTTTTCGCCTTTCTCTGAGATTTAACTTTGTACACCTTTCTATATGCTTATTGTTATTATGTATACATATTACATAATATAATATATGCTCTGGTGAAAGTGGCTGAATGAATAGGCATGGAAAATCCACTAAAACCTTTATTCCATCACACTTTTTTCACGTACTAAACACATGACACGAAGGGGAAAGTTCGATCAATCTAATAAGTTAAAAGCTGCAGAAAAGTGGGTAGTAACATCAACTTTACACTTTTTTGGGGTTGTTATTGTTGTTTGCCAAAAAAGCGCCATCATCGTCATCACATGATTGTAATACATTATTAGTTTTAACAGATACCGGAATAGAAAGAAAAGTGCTGCATTAGTTTTTCATAATGCTAGTCAAAATACATAGAGGTCATGATGTTTTCAAGGGTTGTTTAGTATGAAAACTAGAAACGTGATTATGCAAAGTGAAAAGCACTTTAAAAATGTGAAAAATAAATGCAAAAATTAACTGTTTTCATACCGAGGCAGCAGTAAAACTTTTGTACGTTCATTATTTTTCAGTAAACTGGCAAGGATTAACAACAATTGCAGCGTTCGTTCACAAAATTTTATTGATACTAGTAGCCCGGGTTATGCAACGCAAAGAAACTTTGACGAAGAGATAAGAATTGGGATATTTTTATGTTTATATCAGGGAATTAGGTAACCTCCTGCCACCCAATAATATACAAATGCACAATCAATTAGATTTATGTTATCTGCTTAGCTGGAGGAAGAGGATTTCGGAAAGCTCATAGTTTAGACTTTGTTAAAGGTTTTTCTAGATCCCTGGAATTAATACGTAATGAGAATTTCAAGTTGCAAGTCAAACCACTAAATAGTCTTATTATTGTAAAACAGAAAATTTACTAATGTCTCAAATTGCAATTGAAATTTGGCTGACATTCTTCTCAAAATTAACCATGTCCTCCCCGTTAATACCCATTTAATATTTTGTATGTACATTCAATTCCACATTACGATCTATCTATCTATGCCACATGACTACGTTTGCCCATTCACTCAACAGCAGTATTATTAATGCATCAAGAAAAGACGGCAAGAAGCAAATAATAGAAATATACAGACGGGGAGTACTTTCTTCTTCCTTTTCACGGATTGTCGATTTTACTCCAGCGGCTCATTCCTCTAGTCGAAAAATCATCAGCTAAAAGGGATAAGCAAAAGAAAGAGCAGAGCACAAGAAAGCATTAAAAACGATAACAAGTTCCTTTCAACTTTCACTCTTCAGAATACAGCAAACAGTCACTATCTGCTATATGCATGGGTAGCAATATAGTTTATTGTAATAATCAGCGTAAAAGATAAGTTTGTTTCGGTTTTGGAGATAAGTGATAGACTACTAGAGGCAAAGATGTTGAATGCATTTTTCTCCCTCAAATAATCGTCATCATAAAGACGAACAGTCAATACTTTTCTTGAATTTTTACATCACGGCATTTTTATCAAGTACTCAGTCAAGTACAAAATAATTTTAACACTCGATCAAGCATATATTGAAGGTAAACCAGAATTTAACCAACTGATGTTTATTTTGCGATTTTATTGTGTGAATGGCCTATTTTTCCAAATTCTTTGAAATTTTTACTTTCTACTTGTCATGATGGGATACATGTGAGCTTTGTAATTTAAATATTTTTTCAACTTAAATACGAATCGTAAAGAACAAAAATATCAATTAATCAAGTAAGCATTTCATTTTGACGGTTCTCAACATCATGATGCGAGTGATTGTAGAAAAAAACAAAAGTGTTTGTTCGACAGAAGTCAATCGACATCGTGTTAGGAGGAAGTGGATATGTGTGAAGTGAAGCAGATATTATTTAAGTTAAAAGGAATGGAATGATAATGATTATTGTGCATACTACGATTTTCACACGAGCGAACTTCCTTCCTCTCCATATCCTTTCGGTTTTCACTGTAAATATCGATGCACAACAACAGCAGTAACTACAACAAAAACCAGTGAGGATATAAAAAGGAAGGATATTGGATTGCCAATATATTTAACCAAGTTAAAAGTTATTGCAGGGAGATAACGATGCGGCTGTCACCTACTCACTCACTACGACTTTGAGAAAAAGGGAGAAAACCATGTATTCCTATTGCTTCTCTCTATTTTTTTCTGTAAAATGTTCAACAAAATGGGTTGCTCATAAACATTCTTTTTTCTTCTGTGCGTTGTTGTTGTTGTGTACAAAGCCGTGCATGAGAAAGATTTTCTCTTCATTACACAACACACGTATACGACACAAGAACACCGAGAAAGAGAAGAGAGCCCAAAAGAAAAACAGTGTTTTCACTCCAAAATTCTGTTCACTTATCTGAATCGTACCTACCTACCTACAATTTATGTACTGCATTTAATGCATTCAGACTTTTAAGCGTCCGCGTACAGTCATCATCACTAACAGCTAGTCAACCAACGAAGGGGAACCTTCATTCATAAATTACGGCATCACCAGGAATGCCAGTAATTTCACGGTTTTTTGCCTTCGAAGAAAAAATGCTTTCACTCTCTAAACAAGTCAACCATTTCGTTCCGGTCTATATATGCGGGCTGCCCTTTATGGTGCTGTGACGTAGGTTATGAACGCTCCCTTTATTTTGGTGGAATTTAGATGGCTTTTTAGGAAAGATGTACGACAATGACAAAGGCAAGACCGACAAGTGGAGGTGGAAAAACGCTAGTGAATTAACGGCTTCACCGTTTAAAGCAATTTACAAAATTTTACTCCCATTTTCTTTTCTTTCTTCCTCTTCAAAAGAGGAGAGGACACCAAAGCCGCTTCCCATTCTGTAGATATTCGTCCTACTCTTGTAGAATGGGAAAAGACGGAAAAATAAATATGTATATATTTTCTCGAGATAATTCCCTACTTTTTTTAAGAAAAATTCTACCGTATTTTGAAGAAATAAGTTATCGTCAAGTTTCATGAAAAAGACAGGTTTACTGAAAGAACCTGGGATGCATTGCAGCACCAAACTATTGTGCATGTATGTGCGTGTTATTCTCTCTTATTTCTTCGGCAAACAAACCCACTTTACATTTTTCATCGTCTCATCATCCACTTCAAATGTTGAATACATATCATCCTCCTGAGAAATTGTCGCTTCTCTTATTATTGTCATCTGTGCTGCTTCCCTATCTTTTTCTTATTTCCTGCTATATTTATCCCATTCATTTCAATTCGTATCATTCCAAGTCTAATGGGAAAAAATTCTTGAGGAAAGCGAAAATACATGGCGTTTGTTTGTACACTTTTTTGAATTGCTTCGCAGATGTGTAAATTGTATGATATATCTTTTCACGCTTAAATATGGCTCAATATAACGATCCGTATCCGTTACGCTGTTTTTATGAAAACGGAACAACTCGATACAGGATTGAACAGAATGACAACCAATAATTGTAAACAGCACAGAGCGATACTTTTGTTGATAAAGTGGCGAGAAATTCCGGTGGCTTTTTGTAGTGTAAATAAAAATCTGGGTTACACATGATGAAATGGCGGAGAAAAGTTGAGAACCGAGATTTTCTAAAGCTGTTTACATTTACATATTTCAAACCAACAAATTTCAGCATTTGGGTCTGTTTTAAAACAAATTTCTAGAATTGAAAAACTCGTAGACCAGACAGCACGTCTCCACCTCCACTGTTCCATGATATGCATGAAACGTGGAACTCGGAACAGGAAGCATGTTCTTAATTTTTCCCTAATAATAGTAAATTAACTCATCAGCGTAATAACGTTTATTATGATGATCTATAAAATCTCAAAGAATTATATAATATCATCATGTGTAAACACTGCTGTAATAAATATTTCTTCGGTTCTGAATATCCTTGGATCATAAAACTGTAAATTGGTTGAAACCGGCATAATGATCATATCTTGATAACATCATCATAAAATGTGCTTGAGATATACACACTAGTTAAAAGTCACACTGAAAGATGAGACTGACTACTGGGCTGTTAGAATCTGTCTGTCTTTTCTCGGGTAAAACAACGATGCTATTGACTCCGTAAATCTTAAATCCAGTTGGAAACTCCTGGGAAATGGGAAATCGGATAGCAAGTGGAGATGAGTAAGGAAATATAATGAACTTATTGAACATGATTTTCTATTAGATCATGCATATAGCTAGCTACATTTTAAGCTTTTTATATAAGCTTCATCTTATTTCAACATGATATGTATAATCTTGCGTTTAAGTAGGTATACAATGTTTGGCGAAAATATAGTCGGGAAAGTGGAATAGTAGCAATAAAACGCTTGTTATTGTGGTGGCTTTGGCTTTCTTGAGAAAGTGATGATAGCGGTGCAGCGTATCCCACCCATCCGAATCAGAAAAGCATGCAAGTTCGGTGTTCCCAAAAGGCCATGAAAGAAGCAACTGTGTGTGTTCACTTCTGAATCTGGTGAACTGAAAGTGAGAAAGAAAACGGACCGACTTAGACTTAGTAGACTACTGACTGACGAATGAGTGAATGAATATGGAGCTATAATAGTAAATGTAAGAAAGTCTGATGATAATGTTGATGGAAGCTCATGATGTTTTGGTGATGATGTCTTTTCTCTCTGGTCCTGGTTTGGTTGTTGGCCCAGTTTTTTGCTATTATTATTCGTGCAAAAATTTGTTAGATAATATTCCACAGATAATGTGTGCAGTGTGCAATGCTTCTTACTGTTGGGGAGAAGATACGTTCAGTAAACTCAGTGATCTTAGAGAGCACCACATGCACACATCTGTCTGTCTGTCTCTTTAAAAGTGAGTCATACGGATAATGTGATTGTGTATGTGAGGATGTCCTATATAAATTCTTAAGTTTAGCTCTGTATCGGATTTTCAACCATGTATATACTATTATGTTGGAACATGTTATCTTCTAATGTCATCTCTTGTCTTGTCGTATGTATCTATGTTGTTTGTTGAGGTGGCTCGCATTTTCTTTTGAAATGATATGCTGCTAGTTTACATACCTACAAATGAGTTGACTTGCAATAAGATATATTTTACTATTATCTTGATTTCCTGACTGACTTAAATGATTTCCAGTTGTTGCTCCTCCATCCTTTTCTTCCCCTTCCTCTTCTCTTTACACTTTTGGCAGTGATAAAGAGTGAAAGTGCCAAAATATGGAACAAAAGTTCACTGGAGGACAGAACAGAATAATTCAAGGCATATGATAGAACCAGTTGTCCTTATTTTTAGATTTTGCGGTACACAATGTGAGATAGTCGTTTCTTTAAACAAAATATTAACCCCAATTCCTTTTGTTTAATATGACTGATAATTGATTGCTAGCATTTAAGAGGTAAATCGAATATAATCTTGAACTTCCTCAAAAGTTCGTAAGGTTTACAAATGTTTAAGGATTCACGTTTTAATTCCATGGTAATGATAATGATAACCATTGGTAACATGATCTATGTATGCTTAGAGACAGTGTGCATTCTGTCTGATGCACCGAAAACGGTATAGTACCATTCCTACCATGATCTCTACTTTTTTAATCTTCGGTTCTCTCTCCGTTCAAACAAGAGGAAAGACGACTCGCTAGTTTTAGGAAGATTTCTTGTTTGTTTGTTTTGCAATTTATTATTGCCAACTGAGCCGTTTCATGAAAAATCGATTCGTACGCGTACTTGTCTCGGAGGTGGATGAGGAGGAACGAGACAGGGCAACAACATTCATTGGGAAGTAGTTTAGCAGGAGACAAGACACATTATTTAAAATAAGCGTCTCTAATCCCTAAAATGTCTGTTGGAAAACAGTTTTGAGGAGGTTGTGTTGTTGGTGTGTCAAGTGGTGATCAAGATCAAGTGAGGGGAAAAATAAGTTTTAACTAGAATGGAGGCAAAGCAATGAATAATATAATCGTAGCAGCTGTTATCTTTGTTCTTCAAAAATAAAAGAAAATGCTTTTTAAGCAGAAAAAGTATCATATTTTTACTTAATGTTTTTTAATGCGTTTCCACTTTTCTTTCGTTTCTTTAAACGATTTCGCCCTGTTTTTATACTACTTGGTTCATGAACAATCGTGAAAGTGAGTAATGAGTTGGTTCATAGTTCTATAGAATTTGAGTAAAACCATTAAATACTAAATACATAGAAACGGTTGAACCACAGAATACGTAGTTCGTAGTTGTTGCATTTCAACTCACAAAAAAAATCACAAACTCAGAAAGCTGTAGTCCATGAATTAGAGGTTGCACTCTTTTACATCAAAATATTATAACAAATTTTATCTAAAGCTAATAGTACAGAGCTAAAGGCAATTTTTTACAGCAAATATATACAAATTTTGGTGTAGTGAAAGCATAAAGCGTGGTAAATATAACAATGAGCTAACACAAAAAGCGACTACTTGCGCTGAGCGATTTGAAATGAAGCCTAGTATTGTCCCGTAGCTTGGTTGCCTACATATTTCTTGCTGACCAGTTTCGATAGCAGCCGGCATCCATCTCTGTTGGCAAATTGAAAATGAACGACGAAGTTTTTTGATGTTTAGGTTAGAGATCGCAATTGGAACTTCATGTCTTCATCTTATTTTTGCGAAAATTTTCATATTTATTTATTTATTACATTTTTTTAAAAATAGACAAATAATACTAAATCCAGCAGCATGAGTTATAAATGTTTTCTAGAGTAGAACCCTTCTAAGGGTTACATGAGACAACACCATTCGTTTTAATAGATCCTATCCTAACAGAACACCAGTCCTATCCTTTAAAAACACGAATCCAACATCTTCCTTTTTTTTTAGAATTTCCAAAACGAGCTAGTATTCTCCTCTTTTCCGTCTCTCGCCGTTTCTTTTTTTTATAAGCCACATTCCTTTCGTTTCCTCATTTTCAACAAGTTTCACTTCATCAAAAGCCTTTCTCTCGCTCACTTTCTTTCTCCCAAGTCGCTTCAAATCCCTTTCCGCACATTTTAAAGTCCTCGACTTTCATCCTCATCTCCCCACAACTGCTACCATTCCAGCAACTTCACACTTCACTTGACTACTTGATACAGCCTACAATACCACCATAAAAAGAGTTTTCCACTCTCAAATGTTCTCCACACTCCACAAAATGACAAGTCTATTACCACCCACATCATATACGCTTAGATCCATAAAAGCAGCACAAACTCGTCAGTACAGTATATACACATGTATTTTTTAACATTTAAACAACGCCAATTTTCCTCATAACCTTTCCTTTCCTCCCTTTTCCTCCTTTTTTCACTTGAACAACAGCAGCATTGCCATTCGCACGCTCACAACTTGTTGGATTCAACACTATAAAATAAAAATCATGAAATAACTGTATACCTACTACCAAGATATCATTATTTTGCTATAATAGGTAACATCATTATGAATCAAGCAATTTATTCATATTACTGGTTGTGTTGTGAGAAAAAATCGCAATAAGAAAGTAATTTAAAAGTTAGTTCACCATTTTTTTCTCTTGGCTTTCCTCCCAAAGCAAAAGTGGTTGTTTGTCTATTAAAATAGGCCTGTACATATACTTTAGCATGCTGTATGGTAAAATAGGGGATACGTAATAATAAGCAATTTTTGCCTTCACGTAAAAATTGCATGCACCATTTATCTAACCAAGTTATAAGATAATAAATGCATTTAAAAAATAATGAATGATGCTCATTAAAAAATTTTACAACCCAATTTCTCCAGCTGTGTTTATAGCCAAACTTGACGCAGCGAAACCACCACGATGATAGTTTAGGTTGTTATACGTTTTGTTTTTAAGGTGGTATACCATCTAAAGCTGATGATGATCATTTTGACTTTGCTGATAGTGATGAAAAAAGCTGTTGGAAGCTCCGTTGCAAAAATGCTCTCTCCCGTTAATAGCTTATAATGATCTCGAGTGTATGAAGGGGCGAAAACCTAAGAAAACAACAACCGACAAGGCAACGGTGAAAAAAATGATGAGAATGAAAATACATGATCGTCTCTCTCTCTTTCACATGAAAATAAATGAAGACATGAGAGAAAATGTAAAATTTTTGGAGAAGAAAAACATAATGTTTTAGATTATTTTGGGGCTGTTCACTTGAAAAGATATGAGTATTGATTCATTCATCGATTCGTTGATGGCATTCAGTATCGTTCCATGTGGACAGCTCCTATAAATATTAAGCATCGTTTATGATGACGAGTTGTAACGGTGGCGGCGGAGGTGGTTGAACATGTGTACCTGCCTACTTACATAGGTAATCACACAGCAAATCCTCTCTGTTTTTTTGGCCTTTTCTTCTTCCTCCTCCTCACATAAGCAAGGAGAACAAAGCAGGTAATGGAGACTTTTCATCTCATTTGCATGGTCAAAAAAGATTTTCCTCTTTGTGTGTCTGATCACCTGCCAAGAAAATAAAGAGCTCTGCTTCTCCTTCAAGAATCTCAATTCAAATGACATGCATAACAAAGTAAACGTCCTGTTTTCACTACTACACAAGCCAAGTAACAGGAAAGATGCTATTCTCTTTCTGATGAAGATGATGATACAGTGACTTGGGACGCTGAAAGAATTTCTAATGAAAATCACAAGCCCAATATTATATTTTTTTAGCATGAGAAGAAGAATCAGGGAAGAAAAGCCCATTAAATTCTTATTTTCCCGGCTGCTTCCTCTTCTTCACCTCTCTTGAATGCCTCGTGTGTGTGAGAGCGAGAAGAGGTCAAAAAATAAAAAGACATGGGGAGACTCTGACATGTTAAGTCTTAACTTGTAATACGTGGCGTGTGCTGGGATATCATCGTGGGAAGGAGACGAATGTCTCCTCTGAGAAGCCCAAGATTTTGAGCGGAAGCAGTCATGAGACTCATAGGGAATGAGAGAGCTTTTGGTGGAAAGGCACGAAAAAGAAAGAAAGAAGGAGCAGCCACTGATCATCATCGTCATCAACATCACCACCAATGCTAATAATAATGGAATGGACCGGAAAATCTTGTTGTCTTCCTTGCTTCCTTAAAGAGCAGGCAATATGTCAATTCATTAAGGAGGATTTACCTGCACTTTCTCTCTCATGGCTTATTTTCTTGTCTTTTTTCTCCACTTTCTCTTCCGTGGTATTTCAAGCTGATGGTTACGCAAGAAAGCTTTGCATGCATAACTTATTTACATGATGGAATAATATTAGGTTGGAGGTGATGATGAGGCAAAGATCATAGGGGTATAATGGAACACACAAGAATAACAGAGGAGAGAGGTGGTGTGAACCTGTGAAATTATTGGAATGGGCAAGACCCAAGAAAAAAAGCTTTTTGGCTGCTCTTTTCTCATCATCAGTCTTTTTTATTTTCATCACACAAACAGTTTTTGTCTGATGAAGATAGATACATTTGGAGATGATGATGATAAGATGTTATAAGATGTGATTACAAATGAGAGTGTATTGTGTACAAAGTAGTCCAGATTGTCGCCATCATCAAGTATCAAGTAGTTGTTCGCTTGGTTGTTTTTTGCACTCTTCTCAAGTTGATCATAATGGTGAATGGTGAAAATGACATTCTTTTGCAGTGAACCATTTTATTGGAAAATGTACAAAGGATAGGATAGAATGTAGCGTAGAAATGACATCACACGTGTGAGATGTGGATGATGATGATTTGAGTGAACGCGTAAATGGAAAATGAGCTGAAAGAATGTAAGTTATGTAATTTGGCAGCGGGGTTTTTTTTAGAGAATAAAAGCTTTGCAGAGATAGGAAGTAGTTCCGTGTAGTCTATAGATGTGAATTCTTTCTTTGACAAATTATTTCTTGTCTGAGTTATTTCGACAGGATGCGACAGACGGGGTCGTCTTATCTGCAAATTTTTTTCTTGCACTCTTCAAGAAAAGTTGCTTTTTGTGTTGTTGTTATTATTATTATTACTTTCCCGTGATGTGTTTAATAATAATAGTAATGGTAAGCAGATGACTGTAATTGATTCAAAATTCCAAATATAAACATGTGTAAACATTTGGAGAAATTGCAATGCATCTTAGCTGAGTGTACACATTGTGTGCTTGCAACCTATAATAATCAAATTTTATTGCGAGCACTGATTAATTTAATCGGACATGTCAGGTTGTTCCAATGGACGTAGTGTATAATATTCTGTCACTGTTCCTTCTTACTTTTATGGGGTTGTGAACCCTACCTGTCGTAAAATGATAACGCGGAATCTGTATGATACATTGCATAATATACATAAGCAACCAATTCTATGGCAGAATAGCATTGGAATTTTTTATATTACTTAATCGAGTATTTGCTTAAATAAAAGCGATGATTACCACAATTCATTCATTACAAAACTGCCTTTAAACAGCACTGCATTGTATAGCTGAGATGTTTACATTGATAATGCATTATAAGTTGGAAAAACGCAAAAATAATTCATGAGATCTTAATCTTCAAAATCTTATCATGAAATGATGAAAAATCTAAACTATTGTTATAGATATTAACACGTGCCGAAAAAAGAGAGAGGTTAAAGGGGAAATGAAAGAAGTGACAAGCAAAAGGTTAAATTTTTATCTCAAGCTTTAATTCAATGTTTACATCATTATTTAGTCTGCGTCTGCCTTTCCTATTAGCACATTTCTCAGTTGGGCAAAGTTAATGTAAGTCTTGCCATCTATTGATATTGGTAAACGATCCTCCAAAATGAGTGACGAAACACATCGAGTCAAAGATTTCAAATATTATGCAATATGGGAAATGTTAACAGGAATGATTTAAAAGGAATGATGGAAAGGGAAAGTTATAGGGATTTGAAAATAAATACTAACACAAATGCCAATATGTGTGTCATGTGTGGCTTATGGGTGGTTCCAAAATTAGTTTAACAATAACCCTTTTTGCATGTCGCATATTTTACGTCATTATGTTTGGTATACAATATATACATACCAAAATGAAGGCAAAAAGTGAGCATTCCATTTGTAAAGAAAGTGGTAGGCAAGTGAATATACAGGCTTGCATATAAAATTAAACAATGGTTTTTAAAAAAAATTATCAAACTGTTTAGCAGTTGTACAACTAATATGTGCATTCCTAGATATGAATAAATTTTGTCAGAGGCTTGAATTACAATAAATGTAATGTTATAACAATCCAAACATGATTTATGCGTTGGCTTCATAATCCAAAACGTTCTACAAAATGTTCATTTTCTTTATGCCATCAATGGATGCAAGCGTGCTCTATCGTGTGCATCATTTGTAAAGCTTTGAAAAAGGTCAAATGCTAGTTTTAAAGAGAAATAACTGATATTATTTTGTAGAACGCGTAGTAAATTTATAAATTATTATCTTAATGTAGCATAATTGTAGCTTACAGTCGTGAATACATTTAGCTAGCAGAAGTTGAGTTCAATCATCAAAATTGATTTTTTTAAATCGAATTTTGTCACACATGATGAGCATTCCTCCTAATATGCATTATGATTATTAAACAAATAAATGACTTCTAATGGAAATTTTATCTTGGCATGCCCCAAACGAGTTCTTATCAAGAAGTTAGTTTAATTCTTCCAAGTTTGCCCTGCCAAATCATTAATCATGATCCGTGTTTTTTCTTTGCAGAAGTCTGAAAACGATCTAGTATTCGAAGAGGACCATGACTCAATCATATATCCTAAGCATCTAGTTATAACCGGGAAGTCTTCTCCTCCTCAACTAAATCACCTCCACCGCAGAGGGAAGCTGAGCCATAATAGTGGAGGCAGTAGTAGTAGCAACAGAAATAGCACTAACAGCCATAGTATTTCCCCCTCATCTTCTTCCAAAGACACAAACAACAACAAAAGATTTAGATGGGACCTTTTGAACGATCATCATGCTGGCAATGGAGGAGACATCAGCAAGAGCAAAAGATTATATGGCTTATCTGCTGCTCCCTCCTCATCTGCCAAACCGAGCTCGACAACCTTCAGGAGTCCAAAGGAGCTCTCGGTCGGCGGCTCTCCATCTTATCTTCGTTCGTTGACTGATGATGACAATTCAGATGACAAGATGGGTAGTAGGAAACGGGTGGCGCGAGTATCAGAAACGGATGATGAGGATCTCATAAATTCGGGAGATGATGCAGGAGGCTCGGGATTGCCTGATTACGTCTATGGAGGAAATCGTATTCCAGAAACACACTCGCCGGGAAGGGGAGACTCGAGCTTTCAAAAACGTGAGAAAATATTAATACCTTTTAACCGGAAACTACTGTTTTAAAATATTATTTTTGGTATCATACGTTTTTTGTTTAATTTTCTGCATGTTATTTTTTGTAGAGTATTACCGGGTCACCCTCACCATTGGAAAAAGTTGGAGCCCTGCGCTAGAAGAGAGAGGCTCGTCTGCATTCAGGGTTTACCAGTCGGATTTGGAAAGGGAGATAAGACAAGTTATGAGTTTAGATGCGGACAATATTAATGTGGTGACTTTTACGTGAGTTTTCACTAAATATAAGATCATTTCTACCTTACAGCTTCTTATTCGGTTCTTATTCTTAAAATTTACGTTCATTTTATTTTTCATTGCAGGAGAATCGACGATCCCGCTTTTGTGCGTTGCGTTTTCGACCTTGGAGTTGTTGGAACATCAAAGGAACAAGTTGAGGAGGAATTCATCACGTATTTGGAAGTCGGCAGTATTGGGCAGCTACGAGTTAGAAGAGACGGATTTAACGTGAGGGATGTTGGAGGTAAATCAAATGGAACTGTGTAGCCTATTTATTAGCTACATTAAATATATAGAGTTTGTCTATTGTCAATTTTCCTAAGATTTTTAAGATTCCAGAACATAATTTTCACCGATGCATAGTGAAGCGAGATTTTTAAGATTCCATTTTGTCTTCTGGCTAACCACAAAATGAGGAATCGTAGTTCCAGCAGACAAATTGAACTTCTTCTCATATTACAAATATTGTCTATTGTGCAAAATTTTTATATTAAATTAAAAAAAAACAGTTATTTTAAAGCATGAAGAGAGATTTTAAAACGTTGTGAACTAAACACTACGAAGCACATTATGCACATAATCATTGCAAAATATCACGCTCAATTCAAGCAGCATGCTTGGTTTTACGTGGAGTATTTTTATTTTGTTTTAAGCAAAAGCAATCATTATGTAGCGTTTATGACAGACTACAATCAATCCGCTTTATCATTGTTGCAGCATAATTTTTGTTTATTCTTTTATAATTTAGCTCCGCCAGATTCATGCCGTGATGACCAACTTGAGTGTGACTCTGGTAAATGTGTCGATCTCTCCATGAGATGTAATGGAAATGATGATTGTGGTGACAACAGTGATGAGAAGGGATGCAGTAGTAAGTTTATTTTACTACCATTCATAAAATAATGCATTGCACCTTATCAAGACCTAGTAACTATCCCTTGTTCAACCATCCAAACCTGCCATACCTTTAAAATATGTAGTTGTAATTTCTTCGTAATATCATTTTTAAAACATGAAAAAGCTTAATGATGGTAGGTGATTAACTATTTGTTATAATTTACTCAGCGTAAAAAATTTGTATGATTTTTCATGACTGCTTTTTATCGTGAAAAATGCATACATAAAAGGAAAAAGGTTTATAGAATTTCAGAGAAAAATGAAAAATGAATGGGGGTGATGATGAGAAATTGTGAAAAGCATGCAATCACGATCTTTTCCACTTTGTTTCTATAAAAAGGCACAGGTGTAGGTACGCGGAAGACGAAAAAACGTAAAGAGCAAGCGATGAGCAGAGCAGACAATTCATTGTTATTTTTGGTGATATGTAATAATAATGATGTTATATGATAGCAGTGTACTCGAGGAATAAATCCTATCATAATCATTGAACAAAACTGATTTTATGGGAAGAACGTGTCCACCAATTATAATGACATTGAAGAAAGGACGGACGGAAAGAAGGGAAGAAGATGGGGGTGAAACTTGAAATTAGAATGAATGTGAGGAAATGCATGGGTCTCAAGTAATGGTGGTGATGACATGGGTATGAAAATCAGGGAAAATCTTGCAGACAAGCGTGTGTTTGCACACACAAACATAATTTCAAATGAGTCCCAGGTGTATATCTTCATTTATGCTCAGGAGGGTACATAACAAAATTCTGGAGAACTAAATCAAACGTTTCCAAAGTTGGCAATGAAAGCATAAGTTGATAACACGAGGAAAGCATGGAATTAGGAGATACGAGGCAAAATGAGGAATATTGTGCGATGTAACAAACATTGCTTTTCACTTATGATGATGGATTTTGGAAAAATTTGGAGTTATACGCAGAAATTTTGATAAGATCATTCACGTTGGATTGGTTGCCAGAGTAATCCCTTTTGTACGAAGTATGGGGCTCTAATTTAGACTTTTAATTACTGTAAACTGTGCTGTATTACTTGCGCATTATTCCTATTCATGTCTCAATTTTTTGAAAATTTTTGAAATGGAATTTTTATTGGAGTACAAGTACTAAGTACGTATTGTTTTTTTAAAAACCCTTTCCGTGTTTTCACACGTCAAAGATATAATTAAATAAACGTCTACAAGAAATTGTAAACCTTTTGATAACATCTTGTTTAGCAAAGCATTTACTTTAATGAGTTGGTACCTATTAAATAACTGTATAGATAGTATCATTCAACTCATGAGATAATAACAGTATATTATATTGAATTTACACTTAAAATCATATACGTCTTTTGAAGCTGTTGACTGTTGACGTGACTTCATTTGTCTGTTTTCATTACTGTTTGCACTAAAAATGTGGCATTAGAATATACTTATCAATTTCGATTTATCTGCCTCACGCAAACTTCCAAAGAATTGTCTGTTCTGCTCAATCTCTGCCAAATTCAAGACCAAATTTGTACAATGTGCATACTCGTTTACTAGTCCATACTTTTCTATGCGACTTGTGCCGTTGGTTAAACCACGTTAATTATTGCATTGATCCTATTTTGGGGGAAAATGTTAGGACAGATGTTGAACTTCTAGCATGAAGGGAAGACATTCCCGAAAATTATGATTTATTATGGACTGTGTATACTTCTCTCTTGGTATGGATTGGAGATACGATAATTTTCTCAGAATACCACTTCTTTCACGCTATAATATGCTATAAGCCAAATAAAACAAGTAGATCAGCTAGAGTTGCGGGAGAAAAGGTTAAAAATACATAAAAAAAGCAAAAGAAATAGAACCTGAGACATGGCACTTTACAAAACCGGAATCTGAGACAAGTATCGCACGTCATGAGAATGTTTTGCTAACAAGACAATCAGTGTAAACGTCTTTGATAAGGATTTTTATTTTCAGAGATTTCTCTATAATTTATTAAGTTTTTCTTGCTAGTGCTGTTTCATTTCTCCGAGCAAAATATTGCTCTGCTATAAGCGTTATGATGAAATGATTTACTTGATGCATGACAAATAATGCACGTTAATAGAATACTCTCTAGATCAGTTGCATGATATGTGTAATAATAGAGTAGCAAGTATTTTTACCAAGTAGGGAAAGACTGCTTAGCTTTGTAAATATAAAATAAATATAAATATTTTTTATATTTGCCATAATAGAGTTTATTTTTTAGCAAAAAATAGTATCCATGAATATGCAGCATGATAGATGAAAGTCGCTTCCTTTCATGATGAACGATAGTCAAATCGCAAATAGCTTTGCTACCTCCAGCTTCTTAGGCTCATTATAACGGAAATTTTAAGGGTCCACAACTAGTATGCATTACAAATAATTTTTTTTACACACATGACTTATAGTTGCATTCATAATGATGCTCTTGGAATTAATGCAACGATACGATGAAAAAGTAACATGAAGTGAATATTATAAAATGAAACTTTAAGTTAGACTTTTTACTTACCACTTTTACTGGGCAAATCACTTTTCGTAATCACTACATACTACATAGGCATTTATATTCAGCGCAACCTTATTTGCTGCAAAATTGAAACAAAGGGTATTTAGTTATTATTTGGAATCCGTTCCATAAGTTTATATTTGTAATTTTGCAATATAAATAATAATCCGAGTGTGTTTAGCTTTTAAAATAGTAGTAATTTTGAAGCATTTAAACCATTTCTACATAGTTGGTTCTTTTGGTTCCTATCCACAGAATTATTGGTAAATGCATGTGAAAACCTAGAAAAACTTCCATTCATTCGTTTGCAATATTATTCTCAGTTATTTTATTTATTCTCTGCTCTTTATTTTCTCAAAATCCCCTATATCACCCATGTTCAGACCTTATAGTGACTTCACAACCAACAACAACGACAACTTCCGCTCCACCTGTGATCACAACGACCCCATTACCCGAGCCCCCACTGTCACGCCCAACCTCTGTCTCCTTCAACCATACAGTATCCCAAACTTCTGGAATCAAACTGGAAGAAGTGGACCGAGTTCCTGTTCCCATTCCTTCAGTCAGAGACGGATGTCGGGCAGATGACCAAGTTCGATGCTCCGATGGCTCAGAAATATATATATGGTTAATGTTCCGGAAATTATCTATGCATTATTACAGAAACTTTTCCAAGAAAAAAAAATCATGTTTTTACTCTATTTATTGATTATCAATTTTTATTCTTTTTTTATCTCCTTTCTTTCTTCGGCTTCTTCATTCACAATACATAATTTTTTCGCTCTGCTGATGCGCTGCTGACACTGCCATTCATTTTACGTAGTTCCGATGAAATTTGCGATGGGATAAGCAATTGTCCAGGGGGAGAAGATGAAGATCCTAGAAAATGCTCGGGTATTGTCGCTTTTACTTTAGTTTCTATAGAAAATAGAAAATACATTTATTATTTAGCATGTGAAAAAATAGATGAATGAAAAAAACGCTGGTGCTCTCTGCTGCTGTTGTTTGCCTGCTGCATGATGTATTTTTGCATTTGCATGAAAACTACATATTCAAAAATAATTTATTCGCTGAAAAAAAAAGAAAATTAATATTTTGTGCTCCTCTACTCTCTAGCTGCCGGAATGATGCATGCCATGATGCATGTGGTAATGGTAAATTTTATTACGGGTCTTCTATAGTCTCAAGCGAGCAGTTTTTTGTTTATAAAGCTGTGGGGTCAAAATGTCTGCTTTTCTAATTTGCATGAGAGTCTTCTGTGTACTCTGTAGTAAGTAGTGTGAAATGAACTATAAATCTGCAATTGTAATTTTGCACCGTCACCGTTCTCCTCGACTTCGCTCTCGTCCTCGTCGCAGATTGCATGTAGTGAAAAAGGATCAAAGCTCAAAGCTGACCTCTCTTCTCTGAAGATAATGATTCTTTGACTCCAGCAGCAAATATACAACAACATAGGAGTCTCCAAGCCTGCTATAAAAAATCCAATAAACACACTAACAGTAACAAATTCTCTTTTCTCTTCAACAACAAGAACAAAATTTATCTTTTTCACGAACAATAAACAGCAGAAAATTCATTTTCCGTTCAGCAACTCCTCTCCATCATCGTCATCATCAGTAAACTGACACTAAAATAGATAATATGTACTCACACGGGGCTACAGAGGAGCACTCGAAAATCTCTTCTCATTTTTTAAACACACAATATCAAATTCAGCGGAAAACTGCATAGCAATAAATAAAACAGGGCTCAGCTACAAAACACACAACATTTCTTGCCTTGGCGTACTCTACTCCAGATTGTAACTTGATGTTAGACTAACTCTACATTATTCTATCGTCATAATAATTTATTTCAGAGAAATACAGAAAATAAATGATGATTCGGGGATAGGGATGATATTTCGTCAAGCGTGGATGGATAGATGGGGGAATTGAGAAACAACACATTTGCGATCTTTACTGCTAGTGTATATATCACTGTATTCGGCCAAAATGGCCGGGCTTTGAAACTACTGGACAAAATGTCATCCCTATCTTCAAGCTAAAACTAAAAAAGGACAACGACACATTTTCTCCCTGGATGTTTTATGCATTCCGATCTAGTGCTCAAAAATATAATACACAATGCGGTACGAACATTTACAGAAAACACTTCACTTCCCGACGAGATCTCCAGGGCTTAATTAAAACTACATCAATCCACTTTACCCCTCTTTTTCTTCCTATCCATTCAATGGGACAAACACAATTACTCCACAATTATCATCATCATCATCAAAAAGTTTTTACAATGAAATTGAGAGTTGTGTTCTTGTTTTTAGGATGAGATTTGAAGGAGAAGAAGGGTATCACTATCACTCATTTAATTTAACAATCAACATCTCTACACTTGATCCTACACCATCATCAACTCACTCAACAACCATATCATTTTACCGTGCACCGGCTTTTCATTTTTCTTGATAATGAATATAAATTGTTGGTATTGTTGTTCGCATTTAAATGCAATTATTTTCACTTTAATTTTTTGCATAATATGAGATATGAGATATGCTGCTACTAGGCTTCTTTAGAGTTTCTTGTTTGTAAATTCTTCTTTTTTCTTTTGGGGAAAAATAATTAATATGAGGTTTCCATTTCATTTCACATCTTCTTGAATAAACACAAATAAAGAACGTACACATTGTCTTTTAATCTGTTATAACAATTCATTTTTTCGTCTGGTTGATACTTAACTTTATGAAGTAATGGTGATGATGATGACGCCAACATAGTAATGACAATAACTTGTGTGTATATTATGGGTAGATATTATTATTAAGGTTTGATGCTAACTACATATAAAGTAAAAATATAAATCATGATGAAACAATTCAGAAAATTTACGAGACAAATTGGATTGTTTTTACTACTCATTTCTCACTCGGCGATCCTGAAGAAATAAGATGGGATGTTTAAAGATCGGAACATTACAAATTTCATAAACTACTTTTACTATTTTTTCTGCTAGCGCTTTAGACTTTAAATGTTGACTATTTTTAATGTAAATTCAAAGTAAATTGCCAGCTTTTTAGTCTTGACAACAATCCAGAAGTTGATAAGAGAGAGAAGTTGGTGGTACCGAGTAAGACAAGCAATTTGAACTGTTCCGCCCTTCATGACATCCCACCTTGTTTAAGGTCACGCTGACATCAAAATGTTTCACACTGTTTTAACAAACATAACTCCATACTACTACCTTGTTTTATGTCTACGTAATCGTGCGTCTTTTTATGGCCAAAAACAACAAAACATGGGATTGCATAATAATAACCATAATAATAATCATTTGTAAAGTATGTCTGGTTTTTTTTATAAAAAATGTGCAACGCAAAGAATAAAACATCTACAACAAAACAGCAGCAGGGATCATGTTTTCTTGTTCATGTTTCTATGCCTGCTACTACCAAAGTAAATTATCTTCTCTGCTGCACTGAGAGACGAACAATTTATGACAATTTTTAAAACACGATTTTTTTCAACCTCACATTTATTTTTGCAGAAACGACATGTCCAACGGGTCAGTTTTCTTGTGATCTCTCAAAGTGTATTGATGATTACAGAAGATGCGATGGTGAGTGGAAATAAGCTATAAAAATTACCAAAAAATATGCTTCTTTAATGCATGTGTGTGTAGTACAGTGGAGAATTTTAAGTTGTAAAAATAATCATAAAAAACGTGCTGACAGGTTTACGTTTGTTTTTGTACAACGATGATCGCATTGGTCATCATGAGTTGAATGTCAATTAACTCATGAAACCAAAAATAAACATGACACGTGAATTGAAAGGTCACACTAAGGAAATGCTACTTGACCGATGGTGGCAGTAAAACAAGCGCTTGGTGTGAAGAACCGCGATAGATAAAAATTGCTGAAATCGCCATTTATTTTCTCAATAAAAACGTTAATAAACTTTATGACTGATTTCACGCTTTTATTCAACAGGGTTCAAAGATTGCAACGACAACACGGATGAAGGACCGGAGTGTCGCAGTAAGTTCATCTCTTCTTTTTCACTCATATTTTACGTAATCAATTGCAATTATTATCTACGAATCTAAAATTTCATAACAAATCAAAGTCTATTAAACTCTTATACCATTTTAATCAAAATAATTTTCAAGGTAAAAGTTCTCATAAACGAATAAATTTCCCTTTTAATCATAAAATATAAAATCTTTCTCTTCAGCGAACGAACTGCACAATAATAATATGATGCAGTATCATGTAACACGCATTATGTAATATCTACTGCACTTGTAGATAAAATAAATACCATTAGCGACTAATGTCACTTTCACTCATTCTCAATTACTACTAGAGATAACAACAGACATTCCTTTAAATAATTAACTTATTGGTGTTGATACAACAAATGTTTTACCGAATTTTATTTGAGTTTAACTTTCGAAGTAACGAAATGTGAGTACCTATAAAATAGAAACATAGATTTTTCTTGAAACAAGTGACAATACATCAATGTTTAAATACATTGAATGCGTTGATTAATGTTCTTCAATGATCATAAATTGTGAGTTTACAACCGAATTTTCAGAATTTTTACCTAAAAGGAGTTTAGGTTAAAGAACTCAAATAACGAAAACCCCAACAAAGTGAGGGTGTGATATTTGAATGAAAGGGATACAGTGGAAAGAATTTCCAATAGAATACATTAAAGTTAGCAATGAAAATCTGTTTGAATTGTACAGGTTACAACGTTACCAATTGTTTGTTCCGCGTGAACTAATCAGCATTTTTGTTTCATTTTTCGTTGCATAGAGATATCCTAACGTTTCATTCTTGTCATCGGTAATCCAGAACAGAATGTACTATGAATAATAAAACTAAAATCGGGAATTCAAAATTACCCTTACCGTAACAATGGGATATCGCACATTATGTTGCGATTCTAGAAACGTACATTAAATGAAGCAATATCGATCACCAACCGCAAAAAAAATCCGTGCCAAAATGATGGACATTTTTCTTTTCCATCTTAAAATCTCAGGAATCGTAAATCTTTTGGTTTTCCACATAATATTCTTTATCACTCATTAAAACTTAGTTAAGGGGAACTTTATAAGCACCACTGTAATTGCAACAAAATATCCTTTAAGTATGCCTCCTTGGTAACATAACTATATTGAAAAGTAGCCATCAAACAAGCAAATATAGCGAACCAGATAAAAAATGCGAAAAGGAAGAGTATAAGCAGTAGGTACTCATTTTCTCCCTCTTCTCTTCAGTTTGGTATGTCGTGATCTCACGATGATGACGATGATGATAGGTTTCATTTTCCTTGGATTATTGGATATTAGATTGATTTTAAACGTAATGTCATAAATCTGGTGTGCAGCGTGGTGTGGTGCGTGGCGGCTATTGGCCTTTTGCTCTTCTTCTTTGTGCACCAAATCACACAGTTTTTTCAGCCTTCTTGGTTCTCCTCTTCTTCTTTTTTATATCCATTCTTGGTGATAAGTCAGTAGCCAAAAAAGCGCGAGTGAGTAGCCAGATGATAGGAGATTAACCTTTTTATTTCCTCAGTCTGAAGAAAAAGAGGATATTTTCTCTTCCCTTTTTCTCTTTCGTAAACGAAAATTACTATAATTGAAAGTTACCAGTATTTTTGAAAAGAGTAGAGGAGGGTTCAGGTGTGACCTATCATTTTATGACGATGATGACCAATGTCGTGGTGCTTTGCTGGCCTGGCCTTCTTCTTATCATAGTCATTTTCCATTATCATTCCTTTAAAAAATCTAAAGTCATAACAAAGTAAGCATGCTGGTGAGAGTGATGCTCGTTGATTCTGTGCAATATGGGATTTCCTTTTGTATTCAGCAAGCGTCGCTTCAGAGACAAGCTATCGCTAGCATCAGCATGTACATGTGCTCTTCCTCTGCTCGTGTTCCCAGGTGGCCATTCCGTAAATCATTGAGAAAATATTAATAAAAAAGTAGTTGTGTCATGTCTTATTGTAAAAACATAGCCTTCTTTTTAAAGTAAAAAGAAGCTGTTGTTTGTGAGGAAATGTAAAATGCTACCTAAATTCTTCTTATTGTTGAGCATACATATCATTTTCACTGTATTACACTGAAATCAGCAATGTAACATCTTAAACAACTCTTCATGTTGTTGTCATCTGCATAGCTTATATTAATTTACAAAGATACTTGCTAGTTGTAGTTTTCTTCCTGATGTCGATGTGCACTATGTAGTAAGAGCACGGCGAGGTTTTTGAGTATCAAATTCTAGATAGTACGAAAGACAAAGCTAACAAAGATTGCCTGACACTGGAGAGAATGGATTTAAGAATTTTAACGAAATTTTGAGACAGATTACTTTGAAATTTATCCGGATCGAGAAATAAAGTACATAGACAATGAACTATAGACTTGAATTCAAGAAACTATTAAGCGTTACAGCAATGTTTGCAACATTTTTTATGTTTCTAGTATACCAGATCACCGCAGAGCCAATTGCTTGGCTTGGATCAATTGACATAAATGATAACGTTTTAATCCTAGTTTCACAACGTTGCTGTGATTGTGATATGCTATATCATCCTAAGATGCCCGATATTTTGTTGGGTGATTGCTGATCGTTGATTATGGTTACAAAGAATTAGTACTGTTATAAAACCGTATCTGATTGTTGACATAGAAATATTAATAGTACAGTTACAATTCAAAACTGCGTGGGCAGTTCACCCTTGTGTGTGGTGAAAATCTTCGAAAACCGTTTAGGATCTTTATATATAAACATTGCATCACATCCATATATTGTTCAAGCTTATTGTATAAGCTCAGATGGATAAAGAATTAATCGGATTACCTGAAAGAAACACGAAAAGGTAATCCGCAAGGGAAAAAGCTAGTACGAGTTCATTTGGTTCGTGCTTCACGTTCCGGTAGACGGGCTCCAAGCAAAAATTCTCAAATTATTAAAATAAAATGCAGACATGAGGCAGACACTTAATTTTCTTGCTTTGCCAAAAGCCAAGGTGAAAGAATTGATTTTTTCTAATGCATTTTCTTTATCTGTAGTGAATAAGATGCAGGTTTTTAAGTTGAAGTTATATAATAATATTATTATAAATGAACAACTTGTGCAAGTACATTAAGCTGAGGTTTGAGATATATTAATAGTCTGGAGTCTATTAAAACGTTTCCTTCAAGCAACAAAAGTTTATGTGCATCTTTGTGTAGCCTTTTGGGATTATACATTTGCTTCTGTTGTTGCTGTTTTCGGATTTCTCGACATAGTACATGTTGACTTCAGGACTGATTGCTTTTCTCAGGAAAATCAGCCATAGAAATAAATGATTATTATTATGGAGTAGTAGTGTTAGAGGGGGAACGAATCAGATAATTGACATTTATGGAGTTAACTATCACACCAAACCACATATATCATAAACTACATAATACACATAAAAAAATTTGCTCGTAAATTTTTATTTGGATACGAGCATTCATTGCTTCTCTTCTCCTCCACGATTGCAAGTTTTCGGTTATAAGCGTACAAGACAAGTATAATTTATATACGCATACCTTCTTTGCTAGTTTTTTTTCATTTCCTACATGTAAGTATTTCTCAGAAATCACAGATTGGATAGAACGATTTTTAAAGTGTGCGTGGAGCAATTTTTTTATGCATTCATTTTTATGATTATTATAAGTACACATTTAAGTTTAATTATTGGTCTGAGGACAGAAAAATGAAATATTATGCAGTTATATTTAAAGCAAATATACACAGGCATCGTGCAGTTGATATGTTAATGATCAAATGGCAATCAATCAGACTTTGCATCGCCAAAAATATGACTCGCAATATGAACAGCGCCTATTTATCTGTAACGCTAGTTATTGATTGCTTGTGGCAAAAAGTTTTCCAATAACTTTTAATGTTGAATATTAGCTCGTTTGTCTTCTAACGAGATTATCAACTTTAGTACAAGTCAGTAACTATACTCGTCATATAGATAGTTACTTATACATACTAGCAACTTTTTTTTAGTTCAACTGGATCATCTTCTTACTACTTGATACACACAGTGTATAAAAAACTGGAGGCAATTTAGCCAATTTTTATCAGCAGTAAAAATCATCATCATAATATAATTTAATGCTACGAATCCCTGTCAAAACACAACATTTCAACCTTTTATTATTATCATCATCATATGAGCAAAAGGGATGATTGGTGATTTTCTGATCTCATTCGCACATTTATACGTCTACTGCGCCACATTATGAATATTGATAAGATGATTTTCTCCTCCAATAAAACTTTTTATATTTACTACTTCATTCATTCAATATATTTTCCTTTCACACTTTTTTCGCAAGAAAGTTTAATGTACTCTAATAATATTTTTTTAATAAAAAAAGTTCTTCTGAACTGATCTGAACTTGAGGATAAAAAGATGGCAGTTTCGGATAAGTATTCCTGTTTTTTGGTTTTTCCTTCAACATCTTTACGGAAAATTTTCTTTTGGCAGAGTAATTCATGGGCGCTGGCAATCTAAACTACTCCTACAAAAACATATTGGATGAATTTCGAAATACTCAGTTTTTTACAACTGTACAAACTGATGGGAAATCGCTCGAGCGCTCCGAGACAAAGAGTATCATTGTTTATGTATTTATGACCAACGTGTAGGAAGCAAAGAAAAATGTCTGTATGTTTTTGTGTGTTAATGAAGAATTTTTTCTGCATATAATTTTAGATAGCTTTGTTGCGTTGCGACAAAGACTTTGTTTTTTGGCGAGTTTAGTCAGAGGAACCATGTTGCCATGACTGTTGGTTAATGATACATACATGTTAAAATATATTTATTAAATCTTTCTTCTTTTTTATTTCCCTTTCGTCAACTAGCCAATTGCTGAGTTGTATCATTCTTTTGTCGCTACAGAAAGAAGAAAAAGGAACAATTTATTATTGTGCCTACGCACGCAAAAGTATAAAAAACGCGCCGTCGTCACTCTATGTAGTGTTCATATATTATAAAGCCCATAAGACTTCACTTTCAATTATTTAAGAAATAATTAGTATTACAAGAAAGGGTTACATTATTTTGCAAAAGCCCAAAAATATAAACCTACACACAATCACAGTGCACTAGATAATGTATGCACATTTTTAAATAGTTGATAACGACTCTGCAGAAATGACGGCATGATTCTATTTTCTGCCTTGTTTTAAGGGTGGTGGTGGTGGTATGGTGGGCTATAAAAGCTCATCATCATCATCATTGCTGGTTCACAGAACAGTTTGCCTTTTTTGTTCTCTTCTGGTTAAATATAAATTTCGAGTAAAATTATACAGAGAAAAGTAATAACAGAACCAACCAACAATAACAATAATATGTAATGGCAATATCATTACTGATATTGTAACGAACGCTGAATAAACGCTTTGTGTAGCTAGCCTTTATGTCTGTCCGTCTATCCAAAAGGCACATAAAAGTAGTAATCTATGCGCAAGAAAAGTAGGTTGACTTAAAATTGGGGAAATTAGGAAATACATAAGAAAAGTTAATTTTTGTAAAAGCACATTCATATCGCTACTTATCTACTTTCATACAGTTCTCTTCTTGACAAAATGAAAATGAGAAAATGATCCTCAGATGATTGTTCAGATTTGCACAACAGCAAACAAATCTTGTTACAATATATTTATTCCTCTGTCTATTTTTTACCCTCTCCTCTCTAAATAAGATTCTATTCTCTTGCTGTTCCTTTTCTCGTTTTCTGACTGAGTTTCAGAGAAACTATACCAGCGAAACCGACCATCCCAAAGAGAGCCAATCGTTCTCACAAGTCGTTCATCACGTTTTCTTTCTCTCACTCTAATCCTGTTGCACCTACATTCACATTCTAATAAATACTTAATACCTCTAGTAGACATAATACATAAATACCCTAATATACTTGCTTACACCACACATTTTCTTCGAACCTCTATTTTATTCTTTCTCGTCCCAGCAGCATCGCAATCTCCCTGATTTTCAATGTGAGTCTGACATCTCATATATACTGCTGGAATAACAAACACTTCATTACGTGTATTCAATATTCCTTGTTAAAAAACTATGCATTTTCATTCATAAAGACTTATATAATATACATTTTTATATGAATGGTCGGCCGTGGTGGTTTGTTGTTTGTTGTGGCTCTGGCTCTACTCTTCTCTGCTGCTTCTCCTTCAGAGACTGTTGCTTTTTTCGCTGGCTCTCTCAGTTTACTTGTGGTAGTGGTGGCGATGATTGTGCCATTGCCACTTTTTTTACTATCAACAAAATATAGAACGAATCTTACATTGACTTTTCCCGTCTTTTTTTTCACCAAAAAGTGCATATAACGCATACACAAATAAGTGAATAGGTTAAAGAAGAAGTTGACACGAGACACAATGTTTTTTTCTTCAGAAGAAAATTAATTATCCGGCAAATCTCAGAAAAAAATACAAGCCACTAGTCATTTTAATGGTGACACTAAAACCAACTATTGTAGGTATTTTCTTGTGCGCGTGCTTTTCCAGTTGGCAATAAAAACTTATTGCTGCATAGCATTGCATTTTTTTCATTCCCCTTAAACAAAGTACTTAAAAGAGTGCGTTGAGGCATCAAGTTCATTGTTGGGTGATGATGATAATGATGAGGATAGTGCTTCTGTGTATTTCTGGGGCATAATGGCGTACTTATGTTCATAAAAATAGTTTTTTTCGTGTGCCAGTGTGTAAAAGTAGCCTCATCAAAGTAGAGAGGAGAATGAGAATGAAATCATGATGAAATGAAGTTGTTGTTTGAGAGTGTGATTGACACGGGGACATGGTGAGAAGCTCTTCTCTGGAGCACGAAGAGGCTTCTCTCCTTTCTTTCTTGCCACCACATCATCTTCCTTCTCTTGCTCATCGTTTATCATCATTTAGTTTTTCAGATGATGATCCTTTTCTTTTCTGTGGCCCGGCTTGAACTTATGTGGTAGTTTGCTTGAATGGATATTATAGAATGTACTGACTCCTCACACTAAAATATTGTTTATGGAAGAGAAGGGTGCTTTTTCCCGTCATCATCATGTTGATATAATGATGACCAAGCCATCATCATCAGAAAGATGATTTTCATGACTATTATGAGATTTGCTCTTCACGCACAGTACCAGTAGCATCATCAGCGTCATTATCAAATGCACTAGTGTCGAAGAAGTAGTCAAAGTGGTGGGTAGTTGTCGGTAATAATAGCAACAACAATACTCACTCTCGCTATCTGAGAGGCAGTTACATACTCACTTGGAAAATCAGTGCCCTGGCTGAGTGTGCCGGAGATGATGATCTTGGGATGTGGTGGGATTGGTTGGTGGTCTTGTGTGAAATGAAGTTATTGTGTTAGTGTGTCTATTATTGTTGTTGTGTTATTTTGGAGGAAAATTGTGTAAACGATGATGGAGTGATAATTTGGAAGTGAAAACTTTTTCTCTGCAAAGCTCTCTGGGGAATACTGTCTGAGTTGTCGCTATACTATATTTTGGACGTCATCGTTTTACTCTTGACTTTTTTATGTTTGTTCAGCTTTTGGGTTCTGCGAGGAAATTTCAATAGCACAGAAAAGATACGCCCTAAAAATAACCAGCGGTAGTACTTGTCTCAATCTTGAGACGGTCTTGAGTATCAGCGGAAAAATGTCACCGGTGAGCTTTGGTAGGATGACGGCTGCGGCGGTAATGCTTCCATCCTGTTCATCATCTTCATCAAATGTGTGGTCAAAAGTTGACAGGGGGAGGAGGAGTAGGAAAGGAGAAAAGTGTGTTTCTGTGCTTTTCCTTGCATTCTTTTACTTCCTAATAGTGTTTTTTGATAATGCAGTTTCCGTAGTAGATGCACAACATTACAGTGCGAGTTACGAAGATGTCAATAGATTTGCAAGGAGACAGGCAGCACGAAGTCGGAGCAGAGGTAATGTTCTTCACAGTTGAAATAACAAAGGATATTATCTCGTCTGCATTGGTTGAGCCTTTTTTTTTCAATAAATTGTCCACGTTTAGTACAAATCTTACAATTTTTGAAGAAAATACAATTTAGCCCAGTTTTTAGATTGAAAGCTGAATTCAATATTTCCCTACATTCCGATATATTATGCTACAGAATAAGCTGCATTTTCCTTTCACTTCTGGCACAATGATCTGTGAACAGACGAATGGATGCATGCATAAATAAGCAATTTTATGTCCAAAAAACGTTTTCATGTTTTATGGACCATAATAACTGCATATTATTCGAACTCTCGGCTACGCCGGGGAACTATCAACTCATCAAAAACAAAATTAGTTTTTCCATAAAAATCCATCATTGCATCAGTGCATCCATCAGAATAATAACCGTCACGTTATCAGATCAACCCAATTAATTCAACAGAGAAAAATGTAATGTGCAGCATGCAATGTTGCAATCCGCCTTGTACGGATCATACTCAATGGTCAACCGACTGCCAAAAAATGACCATGTCCTTTTTTACGATGAGACACATTTAGTAGCTTTTTAAGATCCCCTGGAGAGTTGGTCATATTCCAGTTCAGATAAACTGCTAGTATGTGACTTGTGACCAGAAGGAATGCATAAAAAATCAGTGCATTACTATCTCTCAGACGCATCATCACATAAAATTCGAATGCATCATCATAGTTTACCATAGCGGACATGTTGTTTTGTGTTTTGCTTAGGCATTTATTGCACCTTGCAAGTTGCACTCAATTACATGTGTACTGCTCATTTCTTTTAGGTAAAATCCATTAAAAAATCCTCATCTTCATTACCACCATTACCATTATATTAGGTTATTACAGGGAGACAATAATCTTTTTATCTTGGCGAACCAGCAAGCAGGAACACGCACCACACATCGTCTTGTGGAGCATGAACGTTTTTGGTTTGGATTTTTGAATTTCTGTGCGGTAGGCAAGCAGGCAATTGTGACCCGGTGTATTATTCAGATCACACACACTCCACTCATATCACGTCAATTTATTCCTTAATCTCTTAACTTAATTATTCGTAGTATAAGGACGCTGACTTTTTAGTGCAGTCTGTCAAATCCGAGTTGGGAATATCAAGAGTTGCTTCCCATTTTGTTTTTTGAACATTCATGTATGTGAAAGCTCATCACACAATAGGGAATCATATTATTCCCATTTTAGAGTTGATAAACTTCCTACAACCTTTCTAGCCTTCATTGTATGTATACTTGTTCCTGGATTTAAAAAATTGTTTCTCTTCTGACAGGGGTCCAAATTCCCATTGCAGAAATGCTAGATTACCAAAAAAGAATGGGTGGTTTTGGCTTTAGAGGTGGTAGTGTGCGTGCCTGCAATAAAAAATGAATGGATTATCTACATATGCTCTTATAAGAGACGATGGAGATCACTAGATTAGATTAATATTATGGCATCATATTAGATGATGATGATTATGGCCATCTCATTCATTCAAGTGAATATTAGAAAGCAAAGCGGAGGATGCACCCATGTAATATTTAATCATGCTTTTATACACAAAATGGAAAACAAATCACAACAATATATAGAAAAAATCCTTTTAAATTTTCCAAATCTATCCAGTGTGGTCAGCCAAGTCAGGAAATCCTCGCATTGTGCTCGTATTAAGCAGCCTATTAAAAATGTCAGGTTGAAATAAGCTCAAGTGCTGCTGGTAGTTAGCATTCATTGTTGATATGCTCACACTGATGACTGATCATATTTTTGTGTGATCTTTTCCTTTCCACTACTGCCAGGCTTCCACCAATGTATTAGAATATTTTATTATGCATTGATGACGATGATGCAGTTAATTTTTATTTATTAGGGTCAATGTTTTTTAAATGCAGTTTTTGTATGAACAAATGAATGAAAGTACCAAATGACAATCATCATTACAAAAAATGAAGTTTTTCAAGAGGTTTTGATCTCTTTTGATATGAGGAAATGACAAGTAGATGAGATGATGTTATAAAGTTCCCGTTTTATTTAATTCATTTTATTCAGTAGCAATTATTATCACAAAAGAGTTTGGAGATTAGGATGAGAATTTCTGAGAGTGTTTTTCAATAAATTTTAGTGAATTCTTTAAGAAAAGTTTACGCAAAAACTCGAGGTTTAGAAAAATCTGAGATTGTACTCTTTTCATTTTGCAAAGTTGTTCGAAAAGCCAGCCAGCTAAAAGCTGCTCCCTAAAATGTCTATTATGAATGCTAATACATGAAGGTAGGTAGAGGATTATGTAGTCTAGGGCATGGATAATGGCAGGGTTAAAGTCGTGTAGGTTTTAATATTTTCATACGATTTTGGTCAAAGCCTTTGAAAAATCTCTCAAATTATGTGTACTATTACGTAGTATGAGTAAAGTATCTATTTTATAGGTATAGACAGGGATAATGTTACCTGTGCAATATAATATAATACACATATTTCACACACCCATTTTCGAACGGTGCTAAAAAAGCAATGATTTCTACTTACTTATTCACAATGCATGTAAATATGCATGTAACTGGACAGAGGAGAGCAGTATTTTGAAAAATGCTCTTCAAATTTACTGATGACATCATTTACATCACCATGAAATATATAAGTAGTAATACACATCGATATAATATTATCACCATCATCAATGAATGGGTTCATTGGGAGAATTGAAACATTATCAGAAAGTAATACAATCCAGTATCCGGTATAACATATTGCATTACCTTTTAGCGTTAAGAAAGCAATAAGGAAAAATACATGACATTTTCGAGGTAAATTTATATATTTTTCATTTGCAATTTGCATTTCAAAAGGCTAAGAAACAAATACTGATGATTATGATGACGATGAGCATCAACTAAAAAAGATGAACTCATATGAGCCAGCACTCGTTTTAGCGCATTATATGCCTAAGTAAAATATTGATCCATTTGGCTAAAGGTTGACAATTTCATAAAGGCTGTTGCATAATGTATTTATCCATCTAGGTACTTCAGGATGCAAGTTATTACAAGAGCTAAAATATTTGTATTACATTTATCGATACAAAAAGGTCATGAAAAAAGATCCAGACGGTCACAGACAGATAATGATTTCATTGTCATATTACACAGGTCAAAGTAGTCGTGTGATCCAACGAAGAAATATATGCAATTGATATAAAACTGATGATGACGACAACTGCATAGTTGACTCACCCAGTGTCACCAAGTCCAACAACATGTATTTAGATGGGAAGGAAGGAAGGAAGTACAGATATTAGATATCAATGAGCAATAAAAAGGAAATATAAAAGCTTTTCAGAGAATGTTAATATGATTGTCGTGTGGTCGGTTCGTTGTGTGTCATGTTCTTTTCATTGTTGAGATCCAAACTCTTGATATTTTCCAATTTTCTTTCTTTTGTTGTGTTCCTTCCTTCCTATTATCATGATTATGCCTTTCATTCTTTCATCAAGAGAGAATAATGTGGAGATGTTTTTAGAAGCGTGCTTGAAGCTCAACAAGCTACGTTTTAGGGGCGACACGTTGTCGTCATCATCCAATAATAATATATTTTTGTGATTCAATGGAGAACTCCAATGTAATGATCCGAAATGAATGTGAATGTCAAAAACTCACTGATCACAAAAAGTGATATTAATGGAAATGAAAGAAGATGAAAAAGGGTTAAGTTTGCAGTTTATTCCATTGTGCATTAAACGCAAGAACTGAAATTATGCAACGTTTCTCTCTCTCTCTCTCTCTTTCTCTACAACGGCTCATTTCATTCATTATGATTTTACGATGTGGAGAAGAAACACAAGTAAGACATGTGTGCATTATTATTATGTGTGCGGGCTGAAGCGAAAATTCTCTAGAGAATCAAGAGCCAGTCGGAGTCTGTCGACTTTGTCGTCTTCTTCATCGTCGCCGTCGTCGCTAAGAGGAATAAAAATGCATGAGCTCATATCCCAAATCAGATGAATTGAATATTAGTATGGAAATCTTTCACTTATTTTCCTTGGTTGCATTTAAAACGTCTATTGTGTTTCTCTGGCCATCCCTGCTGTGAAATGTGATATTCAGCGGAATAGATGAGTTTCACTGGAAATATTTTTATCTCAAGACGAGCTTGCAGTTCTTAAATATGCGTAGGGTCAAAGATCAAAGGTTGTTCTACTCAAGTGTGATTTAACATGGAGACGTTTTTAAAGAGTTGATGCGTTTTATGATTTTGATAATTGTTTTCCAAGTTGTCACGTGACAAAATGTTAAGTGAAATTTTTCAGAGATATAATTTATGTTTTAATTTGTGTAAATTTTTTATAATAATAATTTATACTTTGCTCACACACAGAACCCAGTACTACGAGCACAACTACTCCTTGGCCATTTATTACAACCACTTCGCGATATAATCCCTACAAACCTAGGTGTTTGGCAGGAGAATATCAATGCAAGTCGGGAAGGTGTATATCAAAAAAGAATGTTTGCGATGGTAAATTTGATTGTGAGATGCACGAGGATGAACACCAAGACTGTCGTATGTGCCCATAATAACTTATCAAAAGATAGGAGATCAAATATTTCAAAACTGAGTTTCCCTTTTCCCTGGTTTCGGATTTCAAAAAGCAGAAAGTTATCTAAACTAATTTATTTATTTATTTGCTCATTTTTATTCGTCTTTTTGTGGCACTAAAGAATGTGTCTTCGTCTTGTCTTCAACTGTTTATCTGTCTGTACAGAGCATCGCACTAATTCTAATATTTGGTGAATGGATGGGCATTTTGAGGGCTATAAAATTTTGTTACATGATTTTGAAGAGTTCATTTTTTGTGGACGTTTATTATTTTGACATTTATTTATTTTGCATCATTTTGGTATCATTTTTGCATATTTAAATTTTTGTTGCTCTAATGGTGAAAGGTCATTTTAGGTGATGGTATTGTACATAAGTGTTTTTGTAAATACATACAGGTCCTTATCGGATCCTTGCATACCTAAAGTATTGCAATTTTTGCCATATTGTGTATATAGTTTTTGACGAATTGACTTGACATGGACGCAATTTTGTCTATTGGTGTCGGTCTAAATGAAAGCAGCCTGTAAAATGCTTTGTGTCAAGTATTAAATCGTGACATCTTCGTTAAAATAGTCGAATGTACATATATCATGTAACTTTGTTGCAAAATCTGCTAATTTAAAATCGGTGTCGAATATCACATTGTAAATATCATCCTGTGACATTTTCGTCTGTATATATGAACTCACGCACACTAGTAATAATAACCCAATCGAGTTGCGTCTTTTTATTTTTTGCAAATTTTGCCCATAATTTTGAATGAATATATTATATTTTGCTGGGAAATGTGCAATTTTTGTACATTTTCACCTTTTGATTGAGTTTTTTTTTTGTAAATATGTATACTAAATAATACTTAACTGTCGCTTTTAATTAAACAAAAGCTTTAAGACGCTTTTCAAGGAACCTATCAAACCTCCCATTAAAAATCCTGATTATGTTTTACTATTCTGCTCGACTGTTCCTTAAAATATTTTATTCTCCTCAATTACCCTTTTATATTACAAGTAGAAATAGTTAAACTAAAACCGTTATTTTTATTTCTCCTTCTCGACATGATAACCACGCGATTGATGATGAATGTCCAAAAATACACCTACCAGCTTGTGATACTGCGAAAGAGTTTATGTGCGTTGACACCAAGTTTTGTATTCCAAAGTCTCGCGTTTGCGATTCAATTCGTAACTGTCAAGACGGATCTGATGAGACACCGGAAGCGTGTAAAAATAAAAATAGTAAGCATACATAAATTTAAGAAGACGAATGTCCTAAAAAGAGATTCGTAAAAGCCATAAATAAATATATGTTCTGCTGTAAAAATTGCATCTTTCGGCTTTATGTTGCTGTCTACAAGATATTATATAAAGCTATTCTCCGTCATGTGTAGTTTATGCATTAATGTTTTACGTATTATTTGTGTAGAAACTGATGTATGTCAGTGGATAAGTCTGCAAAAAATATGCATTGCGTCTCAAAGCACAATTATGTCATTTTTACAAAAATCAATATTGTCGAAATCTGTATGTATCAGCGCGTCAACCTCTCTCTCTCTGCCTACTTAACAGCTTACTGTGAAATTAACACTACACTCACTCGTGTGTGTAAAGCGTCATCGTGGGATCTATTTTGGGTTTATCAAGTTTATCAAGACATAAAAGAAAATCGAAGCTTTATCAATAATTTTCCTATTAAATGTCTAACCAAGTCCTTCTAAACTACCAAAGTATGTAATTAACGTAATTGTATGTCATATGTACAAAACTATGATAGTGTGACTACTAAATATGTATATTCTGTGATTAATCATTTCAAAACTTACGCAAATCACACTAAACCATGTAATACTATTATTGGCTGCGGGTGGTATAAATAATGTGCTATTTTAAAATTCATGTCTTCTCTATCGATCTTTGTAAAATGGCGAATGTAATATTATTTTATTTTGTTTTTACTTTTCAAACTACTTTTTGTACCTACAAAATATCCAGCGACAGACGCGTGTGGCCCCGATGAATTCTCTTGCAGTGACGGCAGGTGCATCAAAAGCTATCAAGTGTGCGACAGACGACGAGATTGTTCTGATGGACTGGATGAAGCCAATTGCCGTCGTAAGTATCGTTTATTGTAATTTACGAAAATCTTAATACAAAGGTTGAAGAACAAGCTTACAAGATAGAATATAGGGAAAATTAGAAATTATATGGAGATTACAAGAGTTACAATAATATGTCAACCCGGACTAAAACTCACGGACTAAAAACATTTTTGTCCTACTCAAGAAACAAAAGGATACGTTTATGGTGATGTTATTTGTAAAATCGTGTCAGGGTATCAGTTTGTTCTGTGTGTACTATTAAGCACCTCGTAAGCTTTTTAGCATATTATACATCACATTCCTCCAAACAAGTAGAACTATTGAAGTTTTGAATTTGAGTAAAAACATGGCTTTAAAAATTGCAAAACTAGTAATAGCTTTCCAACAGCTTCTTTTATAAGGGAGAATACAAAGAAAGCACAGTCTCTGTAACATAAGTTTTAATCTTTTCCTCGATACAGTTTCCACGTTCAGCATACCTTCACAAAAGGTTTCCGCAATGATTTAATTTTTGCAAAGTTGAAGAGCAAACAGTCTCGCACGAAAACGTTGTATGAAGTTATGCAAAATCTTTTATTGTTTCCCTGGAAAAATATGAAGAGATGTCTAAAGGAGTCTTGAAAATACAGCAGCCACACAATTTTTTGAATGTAGCAAACTACTTGACTCAAATTCAAAAACAAAAGTGTGTATTGTATAGTGCTGTATAGTTCTGAGAAAAGTAATGAAAACAAAAATCACTTTTCTTGTATATTTCTCTCAGAACTGGATAAATAACGTTTAGTAACAATATGGGCGTGGTAACACTGTACATTAAAAGATTAATAGTCTTAGATGACGGTCCTCATAATCATAACAATATCCACAGCAACAACATTCTCCATGTCCCATAAGTTCATGTGCAAGACTTCATGCTCAATAATATCCTCTTTTGTATACTACCCGTTCGATTGTATAACTTCATATCGCATGAAAAGAGAATGGAAGGAAGAAAAATGGTTTTTATTCAATAAATTATTGATAGGTTGTTTTTTGCATAGGTAGAATATATATTTCACTTAAAGCCCATAAGATAGGAACGAAAAAGTAACGAAGTCAATTGAAATTGGCTTCTAGCGTTATCTTCGTCTTCTATGAAAGCATTACCTTGTAGACACTTTATGGTTAGCAGTCAGAAGTCAGATCAGCAAAAAGGATGTAATATCATCATGAAACACCATACAGCCTTTTACTCACTTCTTCCGTCCGGTTTTTTGAGAAGAGGAAGACGAAGAGGAGAAGTGCCACAAGCGATAATAATTGACTGTTTGAGATCTCTGTTAGATTATAAAAAAGCTGTTTCCTAAAGAATATGAAGGGGACGACTGGCAAAATATTATGCATACCTATATATCTCTACATAATATTGTTATTATAACGAAGCTAGGAACGGAACAGTAATGTTTCTATAGTCATGCGATCATGTAGTCCGCAGGAAATTATCTTTTCTCGATAAGAAAAGTTATGTGAAGGTTGTCGGAAGAGCTGTAGACGAATTTCGCTCAAGAGTGTGAAGACTTTTATTAAAGGAAGTTCGAGAAAATATGTAACGTAAAGGCTTGTGAGGAAGAAGTGTGCGTAGAATAGGCAAAAAAGACAATAAAGAAATGAATATACAGACTACAGACCTACCTACTCGTGGGCTTTTCGAGTGCATTTTAAACAGAAAACTTTGCTAGCTAGTTGGCTGGTGGTTTGTGATCATATTAAAGCCACAGGTTATTTGCTCATTCTCTCTTGTCATGGACCATTTCAAAATATTAATAACCTGTTGGCTGGCAATAAGAAGACATAAAGATGAGACGATGAGAATGATGATGAGTAAGCAAAAACGTCTCTCAGTAACAGAATAAAGTTTAAAATATACTTATACACTTACGCGTGAAATCGGGATCTTTGGGACGTGAAAAGTGTGTTGATGATGTGAATGAAAATGACGCATGTCGAGTTAAGATTTCCTTTAGATGTAAATAGATTATTGAAAATTATGTGAGATCAAGTCTTAAATTATGTTTTTATTTATTTATTAGCTCCAATCCAAACCTGCACTCCATTCCAGTTCCAGTGCGGGGATGGTACATGTATTGATCGGAGTAGGGAGTGTGATGAGGTTCCTGACTGTCCAGGTAAAGTAAAGTTGTGTGTAAATACACAACGCTGTACTGATATATACTATCAACCTATAACATAGTTGATAATGGGTTGTAATTTGGAAGCGCATTGTTTATTTTATTCCAATTTAATTCTTGATAACCCTTTAAATGTAAAAATTCCAATACATGTCTAGATTCTAAATCAAAGATATTATTCTAAAGCTACCTCCATCTTTATTTCTGTTTTTGCAGACGGTTCTGATGAAACTAGCAGATGTAATTATGTCCCAGGTAAGAATTTTATTTATAGTAGTATTTAGACGCTAATTATTACGCTTAAGAATCGTTACGTTCAAGGAAGATATTTAATTCATGTACGTGTCCGTCATTGGAATTGAAATAATAGAAGAACATGGGAAATGCAAATCAAAGCTATAAAGCTTCGTGTAAATTGGCAGTAGAATTAGTTTAATTATTTTGTGATGTCCATAGTAGTTATCGTATTTGTGTAATGCTTTTTACAGGAGTTTGTACCTCCAATGAATTTAAATGTGGGGATAATACTTGCATCCCCAAACGGCTCGTTTGCAACGGTCGTAGTGACTGTCTTGACAGGACAGATGAAAGGGACTGCCGAAGAAGTTTGTTTAATGTTTTTTAGAGCACCTTTCTTTATGTACCTACTATGGGTGTAGTTTCCTTCATAGATTGTAGATTAGTATCTCCGGATTGCATGTATTTATTCTCTTTTCCCCCTTTCTTTAAACTTACTTACGTATTCACAATTCGTCAAAAAATGACGGTTCCAGTTTGAATTCATCATGTTCATGTGGGTATTTATACCCCTTTTCATCTTCTTTGTGACAGCTCTATTTCCTAGCATGACTTTACCTTTGATTCTTTGATATTTTCATGTCAGCCATTCATTCATTTACATACATACTTCAAACTGTACAAAGAAATGCTATACTCTACAATTTATAATTCTTGAACACTTTTTCAAATTTGCGATTTAAATTTGTATTCATTTCAATTGCAAACAAGCATACACATGTTAATTTACATGTCTCAAATTTTCGCAAAATGGTTATTTATCGTGTTTGGTACTCATTTCCAAATACGTTAGGTCCTGATGTTATTTATTTTCCTTGCAAAAAACCAACAGAAGAAATGAATGATTGACTGATGGGATGATTTGAGACAAACCTCTGTAATTTAATCATAGCCTTTCAATTTTGTGATTGATCATCCTATCATCAAGAGCAGCATGTTGTCTTGCTCAAGTATGTTCTAGTCATTTCATTTAACTGGTTACATCTCAATCTCTCTAAAATCTTCTTGACACCTTCTTAATTGTAACCACTTCTCAAGTCAGAAAGACTTTGTCTCTGTAAAGTGTATGCATACTACTATTTATCTACCTGTCTCTGTATTTGTCTATTAGCTACCTTTTATGTACATAATATTTTCGTACAAAAAATCTTTCTGACTGTTTCCCACTAATTGCATACCAAACAGCTTTTCTTATTTTTGCTTCTTTTACTTTAATTTTTGTCTGTAGCACCATGTCGTCCCGATCAATTCAGATGTCATTCGAATGGGGGCTGTATCGCACTGTCGGCAGTTTGTGACACGATCCCTGACTGTGATGACATGTCCGACGAGTTGCCCTCAAGTTGTCCAGGTTTGTCCAGCAGCTTTTTCTTTGATTTTTATTCTCTTTTGTCGTAAACCAGCATCTTATTTTCTTTCAAGCGACCAAAGACGTTTTTTATTCGTTTGCCGACCAAAAATTGCTTTGTCGTTTTCAGTTTTCGCCTTTGTTCGTGTTCATACACCTGCATAAATAGACAGAGGTATTTGTAGCGTGTTTTTGTAGCTGTCGATTGGTAAAACGCCATCCTATTTCTGTTTTCTCACGAGAGGAAATTCCTGCCAATTTATATACTTCAGAGGACAGAAAGAGAAAAAATGCACCAGGCTTAAACATGATAGTCAAACGAAAAGACAAAAGATCATTTTCTGACATGATTTTTTCTTGTCGCTAGACGATAAAAAAAGCTCTAAACAGAGGAATCTCGGTCTAACTGAAGGAGTCGTTGCCTGAGATGCATTATTTTTGCTGCCATTCCTTCAAATATTTCCAATCGTTACCAGCACTGGCCCGTGATAGTCAATGAAAATATCGTTTACTTGTGTTCACGGATCGGTTAACATTTTTGTAAGCATTCCTTTTACGGGGTTGTATTGGTATAACATGCCTATCTATGTTTTACAAACCCAGAGAAAGCATGTGGAGTGTGGACTTTCAGCATTGCTTTGCCTTTTCTTTTATTGTTTTAACGAGCTCTTATTCCCTAACGCGAAATAAGCTACTCAGGCACGATTATCGTTGTAAGTAGCGATGTACCCCACCACCGCATACATCGGAACACTAAACGCCTTATTTTTAGAGAAACTGTCATGTATCCATTTATTTTTCTTGCGTCATTTTATTTGTTTTTCACCGTACAAATTGCATGAAATTCATGACATTTGAGTTCGTTTATCCATTTTTATTTATAATTTTTGCCACTGAATAAAATGTGTGCAAAATTGAACGTAATTTGTGCAAGGATTCAGTGAACGATCATAATATCATTTCTAATGAACATACTAGATTCCTTGTGGCTTTATTCACCTTATTTTCGGTTTGCTTATTATAATCCGTACACTTTCGAGGGATTTTACCTCTATAAGCGATCGTGCCTCGTGTGTATTTATAAATGAACCAATTTGTAATGCAGTGTCAGACAGCAATATACAGTTAAATGCGTAAAAAAGTGCGTATGTACCATTGCATGAGAAAATTAATCATAAATATATTAATATTGTAATTGTAGCGATGAAAACAGTTTTTTACTGTCAACTACTGCGAGTGAAGGGTACCGTAGCACTGTCAGAAAATAGTGACTGCTCGACTGCTGTCCTGTATGTATGCTTGAATTTTGTTGTTTGTAATTCAACAACGTTTAACACACTATATGGCAATCTACCGTTTATTTTGGATATTATTTGGCAGTTGCCTACTATTTATATGCATAAAAGTTACCGGGTTGTCATGCCACCCTGTCTGTTGAGGGCAAGTGCAAGCGATCGCCTGTGTATCAAAGTTAATTATTTTGCGGTTGCCAGGTTGCCACCCTTGCAGCGATTTCTAACAATACACGTTATTACATAACTTTGAACTTGTAATAAGACATGTAATAACAGTAATAGCACAGTACCCAAAAACAACCTAATATCTCTCACAGAAGGGAGAACGTGTGCGATACCATCATTCTGTTCATAAGTAAATGACTAGCTCACTCGCTGTTTTTTTCGTAGTCTAGTCAAGCAACCTATCAACGCGGTCATCATTCTCATCACCATCATCTCATTCATTCATGTCCAAAAAAATTAAATAGCTTATTGGAATCGTGCGAACACATTTTGTTCAGTCACTCAGTCTTCTCTTGTTGTTAGAGCGGCTGTCTGTATCCTCTGTTCTTTGAGCATTGGTGACTGGACATTCGCAAAAATATGGGCATTTCTAATGTAATTGAACCCATTTACAAGATTACTACACGAGCCTAGAAAAGATAAGAGAGAAAGAAAAAAATTAACACGGTGAAAGAAAACGGGACTTTCTACGTTTTTGGTCATTTATGAATTCTGAATGAGTTTGCGATTTGGTCGTGCAGTTTTCATTAGATTTTCTTTAATGAAATTAAGCATATTTTTATATTCCGGTTAATACGCAATCTGTCCCATGTTGGTGATGTTTTGGCTGTTTTGCAAAAAAATGACAAGAAAAGATTTTTATATTTTTCATGCTTTGCACATACTTTTAAAGAAGTGATGATGAGTCACAAGTAAATTATATTAAAGCATAATAGCGTATTACACAATCCATGAAAACATGAGTACAGGTTACATTGTATTCATTGGATGGCGGCAGTAACAATAAATCCCGTAAGTTTCTAATTTGATGACTGACAATTTATATTATCGTCACATTCACTACTAACAGTCCTGTAGACTTTGTCTCGCCATTGAAATTGTTTTTATGTTTAATGTCTGGTTCGTTCTGCACAAAAAAATGTAAAATGCTTTTTTATTAGTGTTAATTTGATCTCTCCAAAAAAGGCTATTTATAGCAGCAGCAGTTACAACAACAACGTTATTATAGCTTCTATATTCGTTTTTTGCTCAAGGGAACGATAACAAAAAGTGCTGGCAATATTGGTCGTGTAAACGAAGTAATAAACTGAGCTCATTGCAAATGTCAAAGGTGATCTCCGAGTTGCTCGCTACTTATTGATTAGACATTTATTGTTTATTCTTGTTGTTTCTCTCCTATAGCCTGCAGATCTGGCGAGTTTCGATGCGAAGATGGAAGGTAAGTTTTGCAAAAGAAAATATGTTTGAATGAGGCGTAGGAGTGCGTGGGTGTATTACAATGTATTAACATGTTCATCGGGGGAATATGAGACAATAATGGTTTTTGTCTGTCTTTGTCATTCTCACTGTGTAGATGTATTCCAGAATATTTACGTTGTAATGGTCTAAATGAGTGTAGCAGAGGAGAAGACGAGCGAGGGTGTCGAGGTAAAGTTTGATTCATTCTCTTGATGAGTATCAATGCTTTCTTCAAACCAGTCATAACGCAAACTTAATTTTTGAATTCACCTGACAGTCACCTGTAGGCCAGATGAGTTTCAATGTGCCGATGGGACAAAGTGTCTCCCAAAAGGTGAGGAGATGCCATTTTTTAATGAATAATAAATGCTATGCATTTGTATGCATATTGAGTATAGTATGGTTCAATTGCTGACGTTTGAAAAATCAATCAGTCTGATTTAGTTTAAGGGTGAGGATCGTCCTTAACTTCTTAATTAAATCAATACTAATATTTTGTATGATTTTATGACTTAATCAAGGGTACGTCTGCGATGGACACAATGACTGCCCAGATAGAAGCGACGAGAATCGATGTCTGCCTCCAGGTAAGAAACAGCAGAAACTGTTTTCTTTGCATTTAAAAAATTCAAACTTTGTCTATGATCTGTGTATGAACTTATGACTATTGGATGAGCTTGTACAACTTGCGATTAGAAAAATTGCATCTATAGAACTGATTGAAGAAACATTCAGTTGGATATATAATATACTTAAACATCTTTGTACACTGAACTCGTCCTGCTTCCTCCACTCTTACTCCACTGACATGACTTAGGCAGACATGATTTTGTGAAACCTGTAATTACTGTATCTCATTTCTTTTATGAATTTACTACTATCCGATCCACCCTGTCTGATTGCCGACGAGTGAGTTTAATCTTATTTCATTTTATTACTTATCGTTCGTATATATCAGCCGTTATAGCAGTATCAAAACAAGGAGAAAAGTTCTCCTTATAAATTCATTAATTCGTAATTAGGACTAATCAATAGCTTCTGGCATGATAACAACTTACTCAGAAGTCTTAACGGAGACAGGAGGAGTATAGAAAACGAAAAGGATTTAAATCATGGCTTTATATGACAGAGAGGGAAATGTTTTTCAATGAGATGCGAATAAACCAGAGAACAGAAGTTATTTAGAATGTTGTCTACGTGGTAGATGGCTTCCAAAGTGAACTCTAACAATTAGTCGAATATCATCGATGAATGATGTAATCAAATTTACATTCAATATTTTCAAAGTGTTTTTCCAATCACTAAAATATTAATATGAGACACAGACAACGTAAATAACTTACTATACATACACACCATTCAAGGTGCACATTGCTATTATTGCTGATACATCTTTGCCAATAATGATGGAGTTCACCTAGTTGCGTAGTATGCTATTTAACTTTCCACTTCGGCATTTTCTTTTAGACGTAGATTATTGAAACACTTGACTTTTTAATACTCACCAGGGCGACGTATTTACGACTGTTTCATTGTCTAGTCCCATCAATTTCATTTCCACTTTGCATGTCCACTCTAATCACATCACCATTTAGCAACAGGTATCAAATTTGCATGATTGTAGATTTGCAAAATGCACACATTATGTTCACATACAACAAAACTGCGAAATCTAAGCTGGTACCTGACACTCTAAAAACCCTGTTAAATCCCCTAAAATTCTATTATTTTATCCACTCCGGGAGACCTTTTCCATTTATGGAAACTACAAACGCGTGAAAAATATTATACACTTGATCCCTATGACATTTTCCGCATTTTTAATCTCCCATTGACGAAAAACATTCCTCGCCAATTTTGTCTTGTAGGAACATTCTAAATCCCTATAATAACATGTGTAATCACACTATTTAATTTGCTAATCTTTAAACAAGTTCTTATCTTATCAAGCTTATAATCCATCCAAAGACATGTGTTCTCGATTTTTGCAAACATATTTTTTGCTAAAGATTATTCCTTTTTCCACCAACAGAGCCAGCATGTCGAGAAAACCAGTTCTCCTGTCATGCAGGAGGATGCGTGGGTAAGCATTTTTTTTCTGAAAAAAAAAAACACATTATTTATATTTTTAGCACCTCGATGAAAAATATTATTGGAAATTCTTCGGCATTTCAATGAAATCATTGTATATTAAAATTTGTAATGAAACTGGTAATATAACACTTTTTTATTATCCAATTGACAGATATTCGGGCTCGCTGTGATAGTTCATTCGACTGTCAGGTAACACCATGAAATTTCATCTTTTTTCCACATTCATAACCTACCTATTTGACATGCATTTCTTTAAAAAAATTTATCTGCATTATCTGTTCATCCAACTTTTCATTTGCACCAGCCGCACCGAGAAACAAAGAAAGGCAGAATGAAAAATGCATATTATTGAATTAAATTTATGATATTTATGCCAAAAAATTTCAATGATATTGATGTTGAAATCATGAAGACCACTCTCATGTGTGCATCCTTCTGTCTACTTTTTTCTTGTGATGTTCGCGGTCTAACATCTTCATCGTCCAGCAATATTGAATATATGATACGAAAGAAGCAATAAACTCTTTTTTAATATTTAATAAATGCTGATGTTATTTTCTTTTGCTGTTTTGTATGCAGGATGGGAGTGACGAGCTGAACTGCACCCGGAGTAAGTATTTTTTTTTATTGCTACTGCAATATTTTGTAATTTCTGCATGTTGTTGCATGATGCCCTCGTTTACGTAAAAAGTCGATTCACTTCTTACACTCCTGCATAGTATATTATTGATGATGATGCAATACAATTACCATGCTAATAAGTGAATACTAGAAAGGGTGCTGACACCAACGATAATAATAAAAGCTTTGTGCGAAAAATTATTCTAGAGGTTGGAAATTGCATGCATGCTTATTGTATAGGTGATTGCTCTGACCCACACCGTTCGAATGCATTGAACTGATTATGCATTTTAGGTGTGAAAATAATAGTTTTGAACCATTTTCATATCAGAGTATTAGACTAGGTTTTTTAATAGATTACTTGTGAATACAGTGGACTTCATGTTGTTCTATTGTGATTGCAGCGACAACACAAAGACCATCAACCTGCCGTCCTGGTGAGTTTGCTTGCAGAAGTCGGGACCAGTGTGTACCCTACTCGGCGGTGTGTAACGGTAAGAAGATGAAAAATTAGACTTTATATGCAACAACGTCAACAAATCATATTTCATGTTATGGTACGGAAAAAATGAATGAGAATATGCATAATTTGGTAATCACACCAGTCTGTGTGGTCGTTTTCCTTGTGGTCAACCCTGTTTTTCTTATGAGCAACAAATAATTTCTTGTTGAGTTGGTGATGATAAAGATGAGATGATGATATGTGTTCATGATAATTAGTAATTTTTTAACGTGTGTCTCATCTCATTTTTCATTTCATATTATGTAGAGTTAATTCCTGATTTGTTTCTACAGGTGTGTATGACTGTAATGACTTCAGTGACGAGGATGACCATTGTCGACGTAAGTTAGACAAATGAAATGCTTCGTATTTCTAAGAGCATTTAAAAATTCAATCACCATTTGTAAAGCACATTTCCCATTCAGTGCATTAATTATGAGCTAATTTTGCGGGTGCATACAGAACATAAATTATGATGTGGTTGATTGACTTTTTTATATTCCAGCTGCAACTGGCCATGGCTTGAACTTGAGAACGTACCCAGCGGAACAAACAATTAAACAAGGTACGTAAACTAACAAGTATCCAAATGCATGATGCAATTTGTCTTAAACAGTAACATGAAATTGGCATTGGTATTTTTAGTATAACATTTCCAAGAAATCCGAATTTGTTTTCGTTATAATATTGACGGATGACTGAACGATTTGAGAACAGTTTTGCAAGCAATAATGAATTAGCGCACTTAAGTTTACAAGCAAGAGTCTTGTGATTTTCTTCACTGTTGGCATAAAATTAGAGGAATGCAAAAGAATTTAAATCAGTGAGCTCATCATAAGGGCAACTTTATTCTCAGATTTTGAATAAAATGTCGTTTTTAAAGAATTTTTTAGGTTTAAGTTCTTCAGTGTCTAGTTTTCAAGGAAAACTATGTGATGTTAAAAGAATTTTATGCATAAAAATAATCACTAGAAAAAATAGCGTTGTCATTTTAAATGTCTTTTGTCGTTCAAAATGGAACTTGTTGTTTAATATTCTGTGTCTCTCTTTCTATTTATCTCTCTTGGTCTGTCCTCTCTGCTGCTCGCTCGCTGCCTGCTGTGATGCGCTTTTGTGCACGCTCTCTACTACCACTACTTTCTCTCTCTGTGTTTGTGTGTCTTTCACAAACAAAATCTGTATCAAAACATATCTAACGCATCTATCCAAAATATACACCAATCCAACCCCCTTTTCTTCTTCTGAATGAACCGTGTATATACAATCTACACGCATTATTACTCAGATGTCGCGGGTAAGAAATGAAGCATGGGAGGAGATATGCTTTCCAATCTCTTTTTCTATTACTCTACCTAGCTATATGATTTTCACAAACTTTTTCTTTAGAGTGAACTAGTAACCTAGATTTTTTGAGACACATCATTTTATAAAGGAGAAATCTAATAGATTATTTCTATTGTTTTCCCCGTAAACACAGGCAATGAAGTTGTATTCCAATGTCGTGATGAGGGTCCACTTCGTGCACCTGTACGTTGGTCTAGAGGTAATGGACTTCCCTTGCCAGCCGGCTCCCGAGATGTTAATGGTCGTCTGGAAATGCCCAATATTGCGGTGGATCATACAGGAACGTACATTTGTGAGGCGGTTGGATACCCATCTTCCACCCCAGGATCGAGAGTTTCAGTCTACTTGAGAGTGGATTCTTGTAAGCTGCAAAATAAAGAGAGAAAATAAAATTTTAGCGTTATGACTGCGTTAGCCATTGTCATAAGAACACATTGCTATATACCACACTACTACTTCAAGTTAAAGGAAAGGGTGCATTATTTTGCATTGCTATAATTGTGAAGAACATTTTACATAGAAATTGATGGGGACCATGTAACTGGGACCGTTCATGCATCGTCCTTGCAATAATTATACTCTATAGTAAACTTTATATTTTCCAGAGTTTTATTACAAATGCCAGTTAGATTAATCTGGAAATGAAACTTAAATTTTCATATTTGAAATAATACACGAACGCTCCCATTGAAGTAATTTCTTCACTGATGCCATTCATTGTGCATATGATAGTGATAGCTTCATTCCTCAATCTCATATCATGATATGTAATTTTTCTGTGTACTGTACAATATTCTCCTTTTTCCTTCCAAACAAGCTGCTGGGAACTCTTTGTGGAGTCCTTCAATTTTGTCGCATTATGACTTTGTCGCAAACTCAGAGTGGCAGTCTGGGCTTTTTACCCCAGTCGATGCACTCACTTATGCGACCACAGATACTGGTACAGATCCTTTCAGTGAAAACAATATTCTTGTGTTTCATTTCGCTTTGCATGAAGATTATTCTATGCCTGTCCACTCATTAATTGTAATTTTTATTTAAAAATTCAAACGATTTGTCAGTACTCTTTGGTTACATCAGAATGCATTTTGCACCGGAGGAATAATTTAACCTATTTTTTTTACAGGAATGTATCTTTGTTGCATATTGTCACTTTTTACGTCAAATTGGTGCAAAATTAGATTTTGTTCACATTAGGCATGAAGTCGCTCCTTATTTATTATTTCTGTCGAAATTTTTTAAACTTTCTTGTCAGTCATGTTATGTTTTACATGAAGCTAATCATTAATCATATTTTAAACTGTCTACAGATGAGCCGCCACCAACAAGACCTCCATCCGCTTGTGGCGTCAACCAAGCGACATGCGCATCAGGCGAATGCATCAGTAAAAGCATGGTAAGTAAAAAATTGACATTAATATAGACAACAACCTTGGTGATAACAGGATTTTTTCAAATATAGTTTGTATGAAGTGCACTATTCATCTATTAATAAATATAATCTTTCCATTCATTCAACTGATCAAAAAAGGAGTAATATTTATGTGTTAAATAATACACTTTTTCATGTGCATTTTCAGCAATATCACTTTCATTTCACTGAAATAATTTGTTCCACTCTGTATAGATATTTTTAATATTTCATACTTTAATTTTACAAATAGGTATGCGATGGAGATCTGGATTGTGCCGATGGCTCCGATGAAACAAGGTACATATGCTATGCAATTATTGTTTCACTTTCACCATTTATTAGTTTGCATTGTACATTGTACCTACATGCATACATACATACAACCTAGTATGCTGGAAAAAATAAGACATAAAAATCTGATGCACACTAGTTGCAGTTTACGGTGCATATCTTTTAAAACTCAGCACTTAACAGAATAAAACTCTCTCGTGGAAATTTTCGACTGGCAAATTTCATTTCAGGCAGCGGAATCTATACATTCCTGTTCCCACCTTTGAAATACATCCATCCGGCATTCTGCCGATTTGTTATGGTTTATGTTTGGTGTGCTATATGCAAGTGCAAGCCAGCTCCAAAAAATCTACTTTGTCAAGGGAAAAAAAGTACCAATGTGTAAAAGCATAATATAGAAAGAGTAAAATGGCCAGCAAGAGGGAGAAAAAAAAGTTGTGTAATAATAATATGGTTTTTGCTGAGTGAGTGATTTTTAATGGATTTTAGGTGTCGAGGAAGGGAAGGTTGCGAGCCAAATGAATTCCAATGTGGTAATAAACGCTGCGTTCCAAAGTAAGTAAAGCACAACGACAAAAGAAACATGATCTCTCTTTTTTCCTTTCGCTCCTTCTCTTTTCATTCCAATAATCCTTTCACGCAGCCTGAAACATCTCTAGCTTTAAAAAAATGTGAAAACGTGCAAAAGTTCACTTCACGCTTATTATGGGAATGTTCACAATGAACGTTTCATAATTCTCCTGAGTAAATTCTCTCCCCATTACCTTAGCAATGATGTTTTTGAAATAAACCATTTTATGAATTCTAGACTTTCCCTTGCTTCTGGTGTTTAAATATAAGCTTATATTTTGATGGTGCGTATTTTTTCACAACAACAGGCAATGGAGATGTGACTCGGACGATGACTGCGGAGATTTCACAGATGAAATGTCTTGCACTGCCCCACCACCCGGTTCACCATGTCAGTTTAATGAGTTTAGATGTTCATCAGGTGACCGATGTATTCCCAAAGGCAGGTGGCACATAAAAAATTCGAAACAGTATTTTAACTGTTATTACTCCATTCCTATCTGTCTAGCTGTCAAATAATTTGACATCTTATTACAAACTTTTTTTTTGATTCATTCATAAAATTATCTATGAAATGATGATCATGACACAAAAGTTAAATGCCTCGGTTAATAGCGTCAATGTGAAGGTTGATGATGCTACTGTTATAACCATCACCGTTAATAAAATGAACTGGTTCATTTTTTGTTTCATTTCTCCCCACAGCATTCCATTGCGACAAAGAATTGGACTGTCCTGACAGGTTAATTGCTTATTTGCTACCTTACTTGAACAAAAAATATTACATTTTAATCTCACTTGATGAATAACTCGTTTTAAACTTCTTTCTGTTATCTTTTTTCAAATTCTTTACAGATCTGATGAATTTGGCTGTTGTAAGTATTCATGATGAAATGTAGCATTTGAAACGGTTTTAACCTCAGAGGGAATTCATGTATTTTTGTGCTCATTTTCCAATGTATAGCTGCACCTGTCATTCAGCGCCCACCCCCACCCATCTACAATATTGAGATCGGTCACACATTCAATGTATCTTGCCAAGCAGTAGGAACACCGACACCGGAAGTTGTATGGCGTCTCAACTGGGGCCACATTCCAGACAAGTGCACAACTACAAGCTCCGGTGGCGTTGGTCAACTAGTCTGTCATAGTATTCAGATTGCGGATCAAGGAGCCTACAGTTGTGAAGCTATAAACACCTTGGGCTCCACCTTTGCCATTCCTGATTGCATTTTGGTGGTGAAACCCACCCCAGGTTTGTGCTCTACAGGTTACTTTAATGAGTTGGCAACATCATCCAGAGAATGCCTGCCTTGCTTTTGTGGAGGCCAAACAAGTCAATGTGGCAGCTCTAGTTTGTATGTATCCCAGGTATGTAAACAGTTTCGGTAAACAGTTTATATTTATAGATGATATGCAAAATGAATGGCCCCAAAAAACATTGTTTAAAAATTTTCTCCTTCGTTTAGTTACCTTCCCCCGAAGGCAACTACCGCCTGATCGGTGTCTCAATGAACGTTCTGGGCGGTACAGTAGAAATCCAAGATAGACGCTACTCTATTCCTACCTCGGCTGTCCGAGTTTTGCCCATTGGGGGTGTACAAGTACAAATCCAAAGTGTTCGAACCCTGGCCATCCCATCCGATGTCATTCCTTATTTTGCACTGCCCACCTCACACTGTGGTAATCTTCTCAAGAGTTATGGTGGTCATTTGAGGTATTCGCTGAGATATCGAGGAAATGGACGGACGTTGACTGCACCTGATGTTATCTTGCATGTACGAACAAAATCTGTTTTTAAATGCATGCGAGAAGATTAGATGTTTTGTATATTTTTGTATAAAAATATTTTTGGTGACGCCTCAGGGTAATGGACTGACCCTTCTTCACATGGGCAAAGAAAGTTGGACGCCAAACCGAGAGCATTCCGTTACTGTCAGGTTTTGGGTTGGTGAATGGTTTAAAAGAGTTGGAGGAAGACCGGGAGGTGATCAGCCTGCAGAAGGTGTTGAGCCAGCCTCCAGAGAAGAGATTCTCATGGTGCTCAGCAATGTTGAATATCTACTCATCAGGTTAGCATCCGCAGCATTTTTTTGGCATGCTCAGTTGTTTCTATTCTTCTTCTAAGAAATGGCAAGAAATATATATTTGCATGCAAATTTCTATCCCTTTCAGAGGACAATACGACCAAGGCAGCAGCCTCGACACAAGCATTACTTCAATTCGGCTGGATTCCGCTGTGCCAATTAACACTGGTCAAGGACAAGCTGTCTACGTGGAAGAGTGCCAGGTAAGTTTTCAACGAGCAAAACAATTCCATGTCCGTATTTTTTGCCAAATGTCATAATTAAAGGTGTATTTAATTCATGTTATTTAGTGTCCGCAAGGCTATGCAGGGATGAGTTGTGAGGAATGTGCACCTGGTTATGAAAGACGACAGCAAGGTATGAAGATACATGTATAACCGTAAAATTTCTTTTTACGACAAGTCTGGCATCTTCAGTTTTTTGTCTGGGAAAATTTCTTTAGGACCTTGGCTCGGAATTTGTGTAAAAACTACACCAAAATTGGACTGCAGACCTGGCGAGTATCTCGACTTCCAACAATGCTTGCCATGTCCTTGTCCCAGTCCAGACAGACGTTTTGGCAATACTTGCTACAAAGACGTTGACTCTGGCATAACTTGTAAGTTGATACAGTTGAAGCTTTAGTTACCAAATTGAAGAGGTACAAAATATAGTGTGCTTTATTTGAATCAAAGGTGAGTGCCTGCCTGGTCATACAGGAAGAAACTGTGATAGCTGTGCTCCAGGCTATGAGAAGAGTCGGGACTATCCTTTTGCGTGTCGACCAGTTTGTAAGTTTTTATTTTTGTTTGGTTTTCGGGAGAAATATTTCAAACCAATAATTTTCTTTTTCATAAATAAAAATTATTGCATATTTTTAGCCGCTTCTTGTGACGTCGACGGTAGTCTATCACCAATAGCTGATCAATCTGGAAGATGCAATTGCAAGGTAAGCCAACTTTGTAACAACGTAGTATAGAGTTTTCTTGAAAATTATTTCCACTAACCAATTGATATAAACTTATGAATGAAAAGTGACATTTTTGTGAAAAACATGTAATTATATTTCTCTGCTAACTTTTACCCTCTCACTCTCTGCTTCTGCTTTGGGGACATGAAAAACCTTTGTGCTTTTGGTAAATGAAAAAAATTTCTCCACTTTTCTCGGGATTCTCACCTATTCTTTTTGAGTTTTTCTGTCTCAATTTAGTTTTTACAAAGTTTTTAAAAGAAAGTTTTGATTTTTCTCTTGTGCAAATATCTAAGCTTTCTCTTACCCCATTTCAGCGACACGCTGCCGGCCCTACTTGTAACGAATGCCAGCCCAATACATTCTTCTTGAGTTCGACAAACCAACACGGTTGTATCAGTTGCTTCTGCATGGGCGTCACCCCATCGTGTACAAGCAGCAATTGGTATCGTACTCAGGAAACTGCAGTTTTTCTCAACTCTGGACTAGGCTTCACATTAGTTGACGAAACGCAAGGTGATGAGATCAAGGATGGCTTCATTTTTGAGCCCAACTCTAGAGAAATCGGGTTCCGAGAATTTAGCAGGTATCCACCTGGAACATATTACTGGCAACTTCCTTACAACTTTTTGGGAGACAAGGTGACGGCCTATGGAGGTCAACTGAACTACACTGTGCGATATGTTCCTCAACCTGGAGGACAAAGTAGTCCAAATAACGCAGCAGATGTGGAAATAAATGGGAATGAAATTAGACTGTTATACTTCCGGAAAGTGAGTTTGCCACCAAACAGGCAGGAAACGATATCGGTGCCATTGTTGGAACAATACTGGCAGAGACAGGACGGACAAATGGCAAATAGAGAGCATTTGTTGATGGCGCTGGCTAATTTGGATGCTCTGTTAATCAAGGCTACCTACACAACAAGCACCAGAGAAGCTTAGTAAGGAAAATTAATACGATTTTATCCATGTGTACAATAACTGAAAATAATATGACTTTAATGGCCGACTCTTATTTCCAGTTTGAGCAACGTCATTTTGGACGTTGCCGTGCCTAGAAACACTGGTCAAGACAGGGCCTTTGCCGTGGAACAATGCTCTTGTCCAGTAGGATACACGGGCTTATCATGTGAAGAATGTGCGTTTGGTTACACCAGATCCCTTCGGGGTCTTTACTTGGGTCTTTGTGAGCCTTGCTCTTGCAACGGTCATTCGGATGAATGTGACCCGAAAACTGGTGTTTGCAGGGTAAGATTTCAAAGTTTGCTTTGCAGAGTTTTACTTGATCCCATAACAATAACATATAATTTTTGTTCGTTATCTCAGAATTGTCGGGGCCATACCACCGGTGATTTTTGTGAGGAATGTGAGGATGGTTACTCGGGCGATCCCAGAAGTGGGGAATGTTTCCTGGAAACTGCACGCTGCTATTGTGATCCAAGAGGGAGTGTCCGGGCAGATTGTCCAGATGGAAGGAATTGCTTGTGCAAAGGAAATGTTGAAGGACCTTCTTGTACTCTCTGCCGACCAGGGACATTTTCTCTGCAGGAAATCAATCCATTGGGATGTCTCGAATGCTTCTGTTCCCGCGCTAGCACTGAATGCTCTTCCGCGATCTTGTACAGGTCCCGCATTGATCTTCAGCTTTTGTCAGGACCACATGGCATCACACTCACAGACAGTACAAGAACCGCTTCGATTCAGGAAATTTCTGTCGACACAAACTCTGGAGAGCTGGTCTACCGCTATCCACCTGGAACTAGATCGGAAAGATTGTTTTGGTCGCTGCCAACAAGATTCACTGGAAATCGTCTTACTTCATACGGGGGGAAGCTTCGTGCTACTCGCCGTTATCTCGTTCGCCCTGGTACTGACTCGA